>CM059780.1:80148151-80235651 GCA_030435695.1 Brachymystax lenok tsinlingensis
ACAGACAAACATACACACACACACACGTATACCCCCCTACCAACACACATACACACACCCTCCAATCAATGCAACAAAAAAAATCTTTCAAATCAACACCACCCTGCCAGCCGGGCCATTGTACTTCTGTCACTCTCTGCAGTCCAGTCCAGACAGGAGCCCAAAGGATGCCGACGCAATGCAGGGGAGAGAGCAGCAACGAGCAGGAAGGAACTACGGGACTGGGTCCTCCGGTTACGGACAACAACCATACCAGGGCCATGCAAGGTACCTGGACCACTACTCCACTCCTACTTCTAAATGCCCTACTCCTTTAGAGTGTTGTAGTCCTCCAGGATAGTACTGTATGTTTCACTTGTCATAGTGTTGTAGTCCTCCAGGATAGTACTGTATTTGGGTTAACTAAAGCGTTACCATGTTCTCCATCTCACTTTTCATTGACAGGTTTGACATTCATTAATGTTAGTGTAGCAAATGTTTTTTTTTAGTTCATATTTGAAATGTGTTCATGTTTGAGTTCATATTTGAAATGTGTTCATGTTTGAGTTCATATCTGAAATGTGTTCATGTTTGAGTTTATATTTGAAATGTGTTCATGTTTGAGTTCATATTTGAAATGTGTTCATGTTTGAGTTCATATTTGAAATGTGTTCATGTTTGAGTTTATATTTGAAATGTGCAGTAAGGTGGTTTATCTACTGTATAGTATTCATTATAGTAGTCCTTCAGAGCGATTGGAAACTTTTAAATGAAACAAAAACTGTATTATTTATGTCCCTATCATATCCTATTCTTTATTACTCATGAATTAACTTCAGCAGATAGATCTCACTCTCTACTGTCAACTCCATTCAGACTGTAGAGTAGACTAGGAGAAACATTTCAACTGTAGAGTAGACTAGGAGAAACATTTAGACTGTAGAGTAGACTAGGAGAAACATTTAGACTGTAGAGTAGACTAGGAGAAACATTTAGACTGTAGAGTAGACTAGGAGAAACATTTAGACTGTAGAGTAGACTAGGAGAAACATTTAGACTGTAGAGTAGACTAGGAGAAACATTTAGACTGTAGAGTAGACTAGGAGAAACATTTAGACTGTAGAGTAGACTAGGAGAAACATTTAGACTGTAGAGTAGACTAGGGGAAAACATTTAGACTGTAGAGTTGACTAGGAGAAACATTTAGACTGTAGAGTAGACTAGGAGAAACATTTCAACTGTAGAGTAGACTAGGAGAAACATTTAGACTGTAGAGTAGACTAGGGGAAAACATTTAGACTAGAGTAGACTAGGAGAAACATTTAGACTGTAGAGTAGACTAGGAGAAACATTTAGACTGTAGAGTAGACTAGGGGAAAACATTTAGACTGTAGAGTAGACTAGGAGAAACATTTCAACTGTAGAGTAGACTAGTGGAAATCATTTAGACTGTAGAGTAGACTAGGGGAAAACATTTAGACTGTAGAGTAGACTAAGGGAAAACATTTAGACTGTAGAGTAGACCAGGGGAAAACATTTAGACTGTAGAGTAGACTAGGAGAAACATTTAGACTGTAGAGTAGACTAGGGGAAAACATTTAGACTGTAGAGTAGACTAGGAGAAACATTTAAACTGTAGAGTAGACTAGGAGAAAACATTTAGACTGTAGAGTAGACTAGTGGAAAACATTTAGACTGTAGAGTAGACTAGGGGAAAACATTTAGACTGTAGAGTAGACTAGGGGAAAACATTTAGACTGTAGAGTAGACTAGGGGAAAACATTTAGACTGTAGAGTAGACTATGGGGAAAACATTTAGACTAGAGTAGACTAGGGGAAAACATTTAGACTGTAGAGTTGACTAGGAGAAACATTTAAACTGTAGAGTAGACTAGGAGAAACATTTCAACTGTAGAGTAGACTAGGGGAAAACATTTAGACTGTAGAGTAGACTAGGGGAAAACATTTAGACTGTAGAGTAGACTAGGAGAAACATTTAGACTGTAGAGTAGACTAGGGGAAAACATTTAGACTGTAGAGTAGACTATGGGGAAAACCACAACACATTCTGTACTTGCTTAATTAACATCTAACGATCTAAGGTTTAGTATGCAAAAGGGAGAGTTGGCGAGTTGCCTTTGATATCTCTCGCAGCAGTACTCATATTGATTAAATTACAGTTGGATGGATGGATCTGATTGACTTTAGTCAGTCTATAATCATCTGACCTTTCCTTCATGTTTTGGAGTGATAGAGTAACAGAAATAACAGTATACTGCCTGACACAACAGAATCAGTAGATTTAGAGACGTTTAGCAGTGTCTAGCAGGTGTTCTGATCTAGGATAAGTTTTACTTTTGAAACCATAATAAATAAGATTATATGGACAGGGGGAAGCTGATCCTGGATCAGAACTACTCTGAGAGGCTCTATCTCACTATATCCCTAGTCTTCCAGCCCAATAGTTTGACATGCACTATCAATTCAGGTCCTCTGGTGGCCTGACATTAGGTTGATCTTCTGCCAGTCAGTTTGCAGATGGTAGAGCCACTAGCCAGTCAGTGGGATAATACATAGTGGAAGGCCAGAGGGTTATAGAGGGCTTAGGGGGACAATGAATTACTGGACTGCCCTGGGAGGGGCTTGATCTGTGTCCCAAATGGCACCCTATTCCCTACATAGTGCACTCCTTTTGACCAGAACCCCGATAGAGGCTATGTAGGCAAGCTGTATCGGAGCGCCAAGTCTAGGATCAAAAGACTCCTTAACAGCTTCTACCCCCAAGCCATAAGACTGCTAAACAATGAATCAAATGGCCACCAGACTATTATATTTACCCACTCCCACCATTTGTTTTGTACACTGCTGCATCTCGCTGTTTGTCTAAGAAACCTTCACTTCCCCCCTACCTACATGTACAAATTACCCACACTAACCTGTACCCCCACACACTGACTCGGCACCAGTACCCCCTGTATATAGCCTCGTTATTGTTATGTTATTGTGTTACTTTGTATTATTTTTTACTTTAGTTTATTTGGTAAATATTTTCTTAACTCTTCTTAAACTGTCGGTTAAGGGCTAGTAAGTAAGCATTTCACGGTAAGATCTACACTTGTTGTATTTGGCGCGTGTGACAAATAAAGTTTGATTTGGTATAGGGTGCTATTTGGGAAACAGACCTGGTGGTGGGAACACACTATCTGGTAACAGTTGACTGCCCTGGCACCTGCCCTGGCACCTGCCCTGGCACCTCTGTGCCAACTTCACCTGAGATCTCCTCACCTGCTGTACATGACTTACATCCAGTAACAGGCCATGACACAGGACTAGCAATAGGCTCCCATGAGAGACAGAATGCAGGTCCTCTGTTTTGCCTATGAGTTACCCAAGTCCTCAGCATGTACAGTGGGCAAAAAAGTATTTAGTCAGCCACCAATTGTGCAAGTTCTCTCACTTAAAAAGATGAGAGAGGCCTGTAATTTTCATCATAGGTACACTTCAACTATGACAGACAAAACGAGGAAAAAAAATCCAGAGAATCACATTGTAGGATTTTTTATGAATTTATTTGCAAATTATGGTGGAAAATAAGTATTTGGACACATACAAACAAGCAAGATTTCTGGCTCTCACAGACCTGTAACTTCTTCTTTAAGAGGCTCCTCTGTCCTCCACTCGTTACCTGTATTAATGGCACCTGTTTGAACTTGTTATCAGTATAAAAGACACCTGTCTACAACCTCAAACAGTCACACTCCAAACTCCACTATGGCCAAGACCAAAGAGATGTCAAAGAAAATTGTAGACCTGCACCAGGTTGGGAAGACTGAATCTGCAATAGGTAAGCAGCTTGGTTTGAAGAAATCAACTGTGGGAGCAATTATTAGGAAATGGAAGACATACAAGACCACTGATAATCTTCCTCGATCTGGGGCTCCACGCAAGATCTCACCCCGTGGGGTCAAAATGATCACAAGAACGGTGAGCAAAAATCCCAGAACCACACGGGGGGACCCTTGTGAATGACCTGCAGAGAGCTGGGACCAAAGTAACAAAGCCTACCATCAGTAACACACTACGCCGCCAGTCTGCAGTGCCAGACGTGTCCCCCTGCTTAAGCCAGTACATGTTCAGGCCCGTCTGAAGTTTGCTAGAGAGCATTTGGATGATCCAGATGAGGATTGGGAGAATGTCATATGGTCAGATGAAACCAAAATATAACTTCTTGGTAAAAACTCAACTCGTCGTGTTTGGAGGACAAAGAATGCTGAGTTGCATCCAAAGAACACCATACCTACTGTGAAGCATGGGGGTGGAAACATCATGCTTTGGGGCTGTTTTTCTGCAGAGGGACCAGGACGACTGATCCGTAAAGGAAAGAATGAATGGGGCCATGTATCGTGAGATTTTGAGTGAAAACCTCCTTCCATCAGCAAGGGCATTGAAGATGAAACGTGGCTGGGTCTTTCAGCATGACAATGATCCCAAACACACCGCCCGGGCAACGAAGGAGTGGCTTCGTAAGAAGCATTTCAAGGTCCTGGAGTGGCCTAGCCAGTCTCCAGATCTCAACCCCATAGAAAATCTTTGGAGGGAGTTGAAAGTCTGTGTTGCCCAGCGACAGCCCCACAACATCACTGCTCTAGAGGAGATCTGCATGGAGGAATGGGCCAAAATACCAGCAACAGTGTGTGAAAACCTTGTGAAGACTTACAGAACACGTTTGACCTCTGTCATTGCCAACAAAGGGTATATAACAAAGTATTGAGATAAACTTTTGTTATTGACCAAATACTTATTTTCCACCATAATTTGCAAATAAATACATTTAAAATCCTACAATGTGATTTTCTGGATTTCTTTTTCTCATTTCGTCTGTCATAGTTGAAGTGTACCTATGATGAAAATTACAGGCCTCTCTCATCTTTTTAAGTTGGAGAACTTGCACAATTGGTGGCTGACTAAATACTTTTTTGCCCCGCTGTATGTAGTTCTTATGACATATTTTAAAACCCTTTTAAGTTGTAGTTCATTTAAATTGCTTTGTGGTACCATGAGAAGCGTGGTACCTTTATTTTAAATTTCCAGAAATGAGAATTAGACCAAAGATGTATGCAATTGTCTGAGGATGATGATGCACCATCTGACATAAAAAGAAAACAGTTTGATGAAAAAGCTTTAAACAAAGACAAAAACACAGGGCCCTCCCCCTGAAACCTCCTCCTTGGTGAAATAAATATGTTATCTTGTTCATTTAATGTGGGAGAGAGATCGTCTTTTTAAATCATGCAACCATTCAATGTGATACAATCAGGGACCTCCTGTTTCCTTTGAAGAACACTAAACTGCATGAATTAGAGCACTTAAAATCTTGCCTATTTATAGACCGTTGAAGGGCGGCTTTCTTTTTAAATGACTTGATGGAGCGTTTTGTTGTGTTCTCTAAGAAAAATAGATATAGAGTATGCGAATCATGTGACATCATAGAACGAGGAAATTATGGTCTATCTCTATCTTTTAACACACAGCCTTCATTCTAGACAGTTCATTAAGACCTAATGCATATTCCTGCCCTCCTCTCTCCCTTCATTCTAGACAGTTCATCAAGACCTCATGCATATTCCTGCCCTCCTCTCTCACTTCATTCTAGACAGTTCATCAAGACCTCATGCATATTCCTGCCCTCCTCTCTCCCTTCATTCTAGACAGTTCATCAAGATCTCATGCATATTCCTGCCCTCCTCTCTCCCTTCATTCTAGACAGTTCATCAAGACCTCATGCATATTCCTGCCCTCCTCTCTCCCTTCATTCTAGACCCTTCATCAAGACCTCATGCATATTCCTGCCCTCCTCTCTCCCTTCATTCTAGACAGTTCATCAAGATCTCATGCATATTCCTGCCCTCCTCTCTCCCTTCATTCTAGACAGTTCATCAAGACCTCATGCATATTCCTGCCCTCCTCTCTCCCTTCATTCTAGACCCTTCATCAAGACCTCATGCATATTCCTGCCCTCCTCTCTCCCTTCATTCTAGACAGTTCATCAAGACCTCATGCATATTCCTGCCCTCCTCTCTCCCTTCATTCTAGACAGTTCATCAAGATCTCATGCATATTCCTGCCCTCCTCTCTCCCTTCATTCTAGACAGTTCATCAAGATCTCATGCATATTCCTGCCCTCCTCTCTCCCTTCATCCCTTGATCCCTTGACCCATAACCTGCTAACCATGCATCTTTTATGATGAGAGACACGTGCGTATGCACAAAATTCCTCCTTTATGTTGTCACCCTGTCCTACTTACCAATTACTTCTGCTCACTCCCACCTCCAGAGGCATGTGTTATTCATTGACTATATTCCTCTATCCTTCCTTCTCTCTATCCTTCCTGTCCTCTATCCTTTCTTTCCTCTATTCTTCCTTCTCTCGATCCTTCCTTTCCTCTATCCTTCCTTCCCTCTATCCTTCCTTTCATCTATCCTTCTCTCTATCCTTCCTTACTCCCACCTCCAGAGGCATGTGTTATTCATTGACTATATTCCTCTATCCTTCCTTCTCTAGATCCTTCCTTTCCTCTATCCTTCCTTCTCTCTATCCTTCCTTTCATCCATCCTTCCTTTCCTCTATCCTTCCTTCTGTCTATCCTTCCTTTCCTCTATCCTTCCTTCTCTCTATCCTTCATTCCTCTATCCTTCCTTCCCTCTATCCTTCCTTCCCTCTATCCTTCCTTTCCTCTATCCTTCCTTCTCTCTATCCTTCATTCCTCTATCCTTCCTTTCCTCTATCCTTCCTTCCCTCTATCCTTCCTTCCCTCTATCCTTCCTTCCCTCTATCCTTCCTTACTCCCACCTCCAGAGGCATGTGTTATTCATTGACTATACTCCTCTGTCCTTCCCCACTTTTACCTATACTGAGTAAATGAGTAATGAGTATTCCAAACTCCTGCATCCTTCTTCCTCTCCTCTTCACGCCTTTCTACCTCTACTTCTCCTTTCTTGTCACCTCTCTCCTCCTCACTTACTCTAAATCTTCCTTTCTCTTTCCTCCTTTTCTGTCTATGGTGTTGACTGACTGACTGACTGCACTGTCCCCAATGCAAGACTGGCAATACTTCTGTTCTGTTCTATTCTATTCTATTCTATTCTATTCTATTCTATGCTGTTCTATCCTATTCTATCCTGACATATCCCCAGCAGCCCCTGCCAGCCTTCTGTTCTCTCTCCAGTCCGTGGGGACTAGCCAGCTAGAAAAGTGTTGACTATGCCCAGGCTGCTTTAAACAATAATCCAGTGTTTGGAGCAGCCAAGCTACTGTACTGTATAGGGCCAAGGTGAACAGGAGGACAGGACAGTCTGCAGGGCTCGATGATGGACAGAACAGAAAATAACCTGGGGACCAGCCAGCTTTAAACAATAATCCAGGGTGGGGAGCATCCAAACTTGTCACGGATCCCTCCGGAACTTTCATCATGCACACCTGTCCCCTATTCCCACTGATTAGTATTTGTATATATGTGCCCTTTGGTTTCCATTGGGCTGTCCGTTATTGTTCTAAAGTCCGTTGGTGCGTGTGAGAACCTGTGCTGTGTGTTTTGGGCTTTCGTGCCCTTGTGGATTGCGCAGATGATTGCAGGTCTAGTCCCGTATGTTAATCATTGTGCGCGTGTGTATTTATTCTAGGTACTTCTCGCTCTATTGTTTGGGTTTCAACCCTGTGTTTGTTTGGTCTTCGTCCCCGTGCCCTTACACGACACGCCGTAATTTGGGGCGTAATAAAAATGACCCATTCCTGCGCCTGTCTCCCGAATCATTGTTACCAGCGTGACAAAGCTACTGTACTGTATAGGGCCAAGGTGGACAGGAGGACAGGACAGTCTGCAGGGCTCAATGATGGACAGAACAGAAAATAACCTTTAAAGGCACAAAATGGATAAATGATATGCACTCTCACAGTTGAGCCTGAGGGTTGCTGCAACAGGTGTGTCTTAAATGTTTGATATTGATATGACAATTAGCCAACTGACAGAATAGAATAAAATAGGCCAAACAAACAAAACATGACAGTTTGGAGTGACTTTCCACGTCCATTCAGCCTGCTGCGCTTTTGATATGTAAGTGATTGGTGACAGCAGACTCCATTCCAGACAGATCTATAAATAGAAATCCCACTCCCCCTTTTCTCCCATTCTCTCTCCTCTCTCCTCCCCCCTGGGGCATTGTATTCTCCCCCCTATTGTTCCACTCCAGATAGACCACCACCAACCACTGAGAAGAGATGGGATCTGTGTGTGAGTGTGAGTGTGTGAATGCGTGACTGTGTGTGTGTGTGAGTGTGTGAGTGTGTGCCAGTTGGGAGAGAAGGGACTTGAGATGTTCTGCCTCAGAAACAACGGGCGGGCTCCTACCTCCTGCAGTTTAAAACCTGTTGTTATAGAGGACTTACCACAGACATGCACACTGCCTATCCCTACATCCCCACCACTCTCTCTCACTCCATTCCCTCTCTCACTCCGTTCCCTCTCTCACTCCTTTCCCTCTCTCACTCCGTTCTCTCTCTCACTCTTCCCTCTCTCACCACGTTCTCTCTCTCACTCCGTTCTCTCTCTCACTCCGTTCCCTCTCTCACTCCGTTCTCTCTCTCACTCCGTTCCCTCTTTCACTCCGTTCTCTCTCACCTGCTCTCTCTCTCACTCCGTTCCTCTTTCAATTGCTTCCTCTCTCACTCCGCTTCTCTCTCTCACTGTTCCTCTTTCACTCCGTTCCCTCTCTCACTCCGTTCTCTCTCTCACTCCGTTCTCTCTCTCACTCCGTTCCCTCTCTCACTCCATTCCCTCTCTCACTCCGTTCTCTCTCTCTCTCTCTGTTCCCTCTCTCACTCCATTCCCCCTCTTACTCCGTTCTCTCTCTCACTCCGTTCTCTCCCGCTCTCCTTTCCCTCTCTCTCTTCTTTTCCCTTCTTAAGGTATAGACCAGGGGCTCTAGGTTATATAACTGGTAATATGGGTGTTAATTGACTGGGCTAATTCATATACTCTCTCTGCTCAGCATAAATGACTAATGTGACACAGTATAATGAATCATGTTTATCAACCGGATCAACAACGACGCATCCAAAATGGCACCCTATTCCTTATGAAGTGCACTACTTTTGACCAGGGCCCTATGGGTAGTAGAGCCCTATGGGTAGTAGAGCCCTATGGGTAGTAGAACACTGTGGGTAGAAGAGCCCTATGGGTAGTAGAGCTCTATGGGTAGTAGAACCCTATGGGTAGTAGAGCCCTATGGGTAGTAGAACCCTATGGGTAGTAGAACCCTATGGGTAGTAGAGCCCTATGGGTAGTAGAACCCTATGGGTAGTAGAGCTCTATGGGTAGTAGAACACTATGGGTAGTAGAGCCCTATGGGTAGTAGAGCCCTATGGGTAGTAGAGCTCTATGGGTAGTAGAACCCTATGGGTAGTAGAGCTCTATGGGTAGTAGAACCCTATGGGTAGTAGAGCCCTATGGGTAGTTGAACCCTATGGGAGTAGAGCCCTATTGGTAGTAGAGCCCTATGGGTAGTTGAACCCTATGGGTAGTTGAACCCTATGGGTAATAGAGCCCTATGGGTAGTAGAGCCCTATAGGTAGTAGAGCCCTATGGGACCTGGTCAAATGTGTTGCACTATATAGATAGTAGGGTGCCAAGACTCTGGCCAGGGCGTGTGACAGTGTGCATTACACAGGAAAGGGAGAAGGCTCTACCCATAAGTGCACACTACAACAACAACAACAACAACAACAGCAACAACAACATCAACAACAACATCAACATGGGTGGCCTGCTGAGGCTGAAATGACATGTATCTGAATTATTTATCAAATAGGAAACAAATGAAATAGCCAGAACTGGGCCTGCTATATTTCTACTGTCAGACAGGAACAGACTGTCTAATGAAGCCTCACATAATCACATCAAATCAAAGTATGCCAGCATGTCAGAACTTGTCCTACGCCATATGGCCACGCTTCTTAAATGTATGTTCATGTCCAACTCCCTAGCCCTCCCATTCCCATTCAACATGCGTGTACAGTAGAGCGCTGAGAGTCTTCTGGGTATGTGACAGAGTTTATTTGTTTTGTTGTGTGAGTTGTATGTTTTGGATATCAGTTATATAGTGTATATACTGCAGCCATTCTAATAGGCTGGAATTTGACTGGAACTTGTGTCCTAACTGAGAAGGCTCTGGAAGAAGCCTCCCACTTTGAGGTGGACCCTAGCTAGCCCACTGGGCACACACTGGTTGAATCAACGTTGTTTCAATGTAATTTGGCAACGTATTGCGACGTGGAATCTATGTAGAAATGACATTCAAACCATAAAATGTTACTATCAATATTGAAAAAAGGTCAAATAAATTGTATAATCAAATAAAAAATGTAACATAATTTCAACCACCCCAATATATATCGAATATAGGATGAAAAATATTTTTTACATTTTTATGTGGAATTTTCCTCGCAATTTCAATGTATACATAGTTCTGATGATTATGTTGAAATTAGATTGATGTAACAACCTGTTAGTCACGTTAAGTCATTGTATTTACGTTTTACCATAATTTCAGTCTTTACAATGCTGCTGGAAATGGTTGATGACTTTTTTTCAAATACAATGTATTTTCCACGTTGATTCCACGTCACAATACGTTGACAAATTATGTTGAAACAACAATGATTCAACCAGTGTGTGCCCAGTGGGCTAGCTATGGTCCACCTTAAAGTTTCTTCAATACCTCCTGCATTGTTTGCAATGTCAGACGTGTGTGTGTGTTGGGTGGTTGAGGGATGTTCCAATGTGATGTAGAAAGTTCTGTTCTGTTATGCAACAAGATCACATCAATTATTGAGGAGGATGGGTAGGTCACACTTGCTCCTGGACCCCCTGCATGTCTCCACTGGAGTCTCTCTATCTCTCCTTGACTCCTGCTGCATGTCTGGGAGAACCGACGTGTCTCTAGTGGTGCAATTCCACTAGAGGACCAAACCGTGCCGGGCCGAGCCGGAACCAACACAAACTAGCCTTGTTGGTTCGTAGTTGTTTTCCATTTGCCATGGAGCTGGAAACAGGACTAGGTTTAGTTCTCTGGAAAAACTCCTAGTGACGATTTTAAGACAGCAAAAGATGACGAAATTTGACAGCGACATTATTGTAATCCTCACTAACTGGCATTTTTAGGTATGGAGGAGGGAGACGTGATGGAGGAGTTAGCCGGGCTGTTTTGTGCCGTCCTTTAAAGACAGATGAAAAGAGAATGAGAAATACACAACGTAAGTTATCGTCACGCGAGAGAGGATCTCTTCACTGGAGTTGATTACCAAGATGGCATTGAATGTTCCAGTTTTGACTTAAATCGTGTTGAAAATCTATGGAAAGACTTGAAAATGTCTGTCTAGCAATGATCAACAACCAACTTGACAGAGCTAGAAGAATTTAAATTAGAATGTGGAAATATAGTACAATCCAGGTGTGCAAAGCTCTTAGAGACAGAAAGACTCTCATGTGTAATCGCTGCCAAAGGTAGCGTGTGTGTCTTTATTACTTTTCGGTATGTGAATCCATTTCACATGAATTGGTTCTCAGCAGTGTGACTGGGACTAGGCATCTGTCCCAAATGGCACACTATTCCATATATAGTGCACTTATTTGAACCCCTATGGGTCCTGGTCAAAAGTAGTGAACTACTTAGTGAATAGGGGGTCATTTGAGACGCAGCCTACAGACTTGATTAATCCCATGAAATCCCTCAGGCTAATATTCCAATATACCAGCTGATTGGATGGATACTTGAGAGACTCCTCTCATATGATGTACCAAACTGTATTTCAGTTCTCATGTCATGAATCTCTTGTGGACTGACCAAATTACGCAAGATTTTAGTTCTGGGTTAACCAATATTATATTGTCATCTCTACAGTTTAGCCTGGAAACCAAACTGATAGGGTTTGTTTCAAACGCAGTATAACATATTTAGATTCCAGGATAATTGCCTACTGCTTTTGACGTCTGATGTAAGGCCGATTCCACAAACATGGTCTGTGGAGATCTCAGTGGCTATTCATAGGAATTATGGCCTCAGTTAACAAAATTGACTAGATCATGCATCCAATTCCACAGACAAGTTCCTAATCTAAAAAACGAATCACAGTAGATAGCAAGGATACCTCAGGGTTCAACAAATGGGGAATGCATTTCTGACCGCCGGTAGGTGGCACTGTTGCAATGTTCGCCAGAAGCCCCGGGGTGTGCAAGCGGATGGAGATTGGAGAGCGCAATTGCCCCTATCTATCTGTGTGTTCAAATGATGTAATGCAACGGCATATGTGTGGGTGAGAAGGGAGAGGGACCATGTTATTTTTCTCCGTGGTTAAACTGGATTTACAGTACCGGGCTCGCGTTGTCCCCAATTGAGTGGCATTATCATGTACGGCGATGGAGAGGGCACTGTTTGGGACAGAGTCGGACGCCCCCGACGGGACTGCATGTGCTACCTCGGACCTCCGACTACTTTGATGCCCATGTAAGAATTATGATGAAGTTCTCAGTAGACTAGACTGTTCCAAAACTAGATAGGCTACATTGCATAGTAGCCTATAGAGTCAGTAAGTGCGTACGCAACTAGGCTGTTGTTGGAAAATGTTCTTCCTGCGTCCATGCGTAAAAGCAGTTGCGGATAAAATAACCTTTGATAAAATAGCCTAAACCAGAATCACAAGTAAATTTGTCTAAGTCTACACTGAATGTTTACCTTCTGTTCAATTGTGACTGTTAATTGTTTGTTTATCTGACGGACTTTGTGTTTTATCTTACCTGCAACTGCATTAGCTGCACAGAGAAAAATCGATTCCAGGTTGTAAGATAAAATGTAGATTAAAAAAAAAATGATATTCCTATATATTAAAGTTACAGTAACACATTAGTATCCAAACAATGGAATTAAATAACGTATCAGACTATATGACTGTAAGCATTAATTGACAGCTGACGACTGAGCTGATCACGAAAAGTGAATCTATCAGATCAACAGAAACGATTTCTTCATGTTGACAAGGTGGTCTGTTTCACGAGTTGTGTTTATGTCTTACAAGTCCATGAACCTCAGCATAATAGCCTACCGTTTAAACAGTCGCCAATTAGCCTATAGCAGATTGACACGGAGCAATACTTCAGTGGACACGGCATAATGAACGACGCGCATTCCCCATACAAATAAAGATCAGATAGGATAGGCTACTATTCCCTCAACTCCTATTTCACAGCGTATGCTAGGCATACAACGCCTCATGGTGACTGGGAGCAGCAAGAAATAATTAAAATGGTAGCATATACTAGTATAGTTTATTTCTGTTTTTCCCTGTGCCATTGGATAATATTATCCATAGAGGAAGAGATGCCGAGGCCTACTGTGTACAATGATGCGCTCGAGTGCGCGCACTGGCGCACGCCTCATAGACTGTCACAAATGCTTTGTCCTCATCCTTCCAAATCGGGTTGAATCGATTTATTCATTAGCTACCAAAACCTACACGTAGGCTATCTTAACTTTCTCGTTTTAATAAGGATTGCACAGTGCATGCATATACAGTACACATCACCGCACTGTGGTCGCCCAGTCACGTTCGCTCAGCTTCTCTCTCCAGATCTGCCGCTCTCGAGCACATGGTCAGTGAAGGATGAACATTTCCCGCTCGATGGGCTCCCAGCGGCGCGTGTGGCTTCCACCGGTGTTGGAGGGAAACTAAAGCAGCTCTTAACGTGGAGGGAAACTAAAGCAGCTCTTAACATGGAGGGAAATTAAAGCAGCTCTTAACATGGAAAGAAAACTAAAGCAGCTCTTAACATGGAGAGAAACTAAAGCAGCTCTTAACATTGAGGGAAACTAAAGCAGCTCTTAACATGGAGGGAAACTAAAGCAGCTCTTAACATGGAGGGAAACTAAAGCAGCTCTTAACATGGAGGGAAACTGAAGCAGCTCTTAACATGGAGGGAAACTAAAGCAGCTCTAAACATGGAGGGAAACTAAAGCAGCTCTTAACGTGGAGAGAAACTAAAGCAGCTCTTAACATGGAGGGAAACTAAAGCAGCTCTTAACGTGGAGGGAAACTAAAGCAGCTCTTAACATGGAGGGAAACTAAAGCAGCTCTTAACATGGAGGGAAATTAAAGCAGCTCTTAACGTGGAGGGAAACTAAAGCAGCTCTTAACATGGAGGGAAACTAAAGCAGCTCTTAACATGGAGGGAAACTAAAGCAGCTCTTAACATGGAGGGAAACTGAAGCAGCTCTTAACATGGAGGGAAACTAAAGCAGCTCTTAACGTGGAAGGAAACGTGGAGGGAAACTAAAGCAGCTCTTAACATGGAGGGAAACTGAAGCAGCTCTTAACATGGAGGGAAACTAAAGCAGCTCTTAACGTGGAAGGAAACTAAAGCAGCTCTTAACGTGGAGGGAAACTAAAGAAGCTCTTAACGTGGAGGGAAACTAAAGCAGCTCTTAACATGGAGGGAAACTAAAGCAGCTCTTAACATGGAGGGAAACTGAAGCAGCTCTTAACATGGAGGGAAACTAAAGCAGCTCTTAACATGGAGGGAAACTAAAGCAGCTCTTAACATGGAGGGAATCTAAAGCAGCTCTTAACATGGAGGGAAACTAAAGCAGTTCTTAACATGGAGGGAAACTAAAGCAGCTCTTAACATGGAGGGAAACTAAAGCAGCTCTTAACATGGAGGGAAACTAAAGCAGCTCTTAACATGGAGGGAAATTAAAGCAGCTCTTAACATGGAAAGAAAACTAAAGCAGCTCTTAACATGGAGAGAAACTAAAGCAGCTCTTAACATTGAGGGAAACTAAAGCAGCTCTTAACATGGAGGGAAACTAAAGCAGCTCTTAACATGGAGGGAAACTAAAGCAGCCCTTAACATGGAGGGAAACTAAAGCAGCTCTAAACATGGAGGGAAACTAAAGCAGCTCTTAACGTGGAGAGAAACTAAAGCAGCTCTTAACATGGAGGGAAACTAAAGCAGCTCTTAACGTGGAGGGAAACTAAAGCAGCTCTTAACATGGAGGGAAACTAAAGCAGCTCTTAACATGGAGGGAAATTAAAGCAGCTCTTAACGTGGAGGGAAACTAAAGCAGCTCTTAACATGGAGGGAAACTAAAGCAGCTCTTAACATGGAGGGAAACTAAAGCAGCTCTTAACATGGAGGGAAACTGAAGCAGCTCTTAACATGGAGGGAAACTAAAGCAGCTCTTAACGTGGAAGGAAACGTGGAGGGAAACTAAAGCAGCTCTTAACATGGAGGGAAACTGAAGCAGCTCTTAACATGGAGGGAAACTAAAGCAGCTCTTAACGTGGAAGGAAACTAAAGCAGCTCTTAACGTGGAGGGAAACTAAAGAAGCTCTTAACGTGGAGGGAAACTAAAGCAGCTCTTAACATGGAGGGAAACTAAAGCAGCTCTTAACATGGAGGGAAACTGAAGCAGCTCTTAACATGGAGGGAAACTAAAGCAGCTCTTAACATGGAGGGAAACTAAAGCAGCTCTTAACATGGAGGGAATCTAAAGCAGCTCTTAACATGGAGGGAAACTAAAGCAGTTCTTAACATGGAGGGAAACTAAAGCAGCTCTTAACATGGAGGGAAACTAAAGCAGCTCTTAACATGGAGGGAAACTAAAGCAGCTCTTAACATGGAGGGAAACTAAAGCAGCTCTTAACGTGGAGGGAAACTAAAGCAGCTCTTAACATGGAGGGAAACTAAAGCAGCTCTTAACATGGAGGGAAATTAAAGCAGCTCTTAACGTGGAGGGAAACTAAAGCAGCTCTTAACATGGAGGGAAACTAAAGCAGCTCTTAACATGGAGGGAAACTAAAGCAGCTCTTAACATGGAGGGAAACTGAAGCAGCTCTTAACATGGAGGGAAACTAAAGCAGCTCTTAACGTGGAAGGAAACTAAAGCAGCTCTTAATGTGGAGGGAAACTAAAGCAGCTCTTAACATGGAGGGAAACTGAAGCAGCTCTTAACATGGAGGGAAACTAAAGCAGCTCTTAACGTGGAAGGAAACTAAAGCAGCTCTTAACGTGGAGGGAAACTAAAGAAGCTCTTAACGTGGAGGGAAACTAAAGCAGCTCTTAACATGGAGGGAAACTAAAGCAGCTCTTAACATGGAGGGAAACTGAAGCAGCTCTTAACATGGAGGGAAACTAAAGCAGCTCTTAACATGGAGGGAAACTAAAGCAGCTCTTAACATTAGTGGTTGACTGAGTTGAAATTGACCGTGTGGGGAATCATGTTTTATCTTGTCCCGTTGACCACGGCCCTTCCGTCCGCACACATTACAACTCTCGCCATCCGCTTGGTCTGAACCGGCCTATTCTGCCTGCCCAGAGGTCACCTCACCTCGTGGTTCCCGACACTCTTCTAACCGCCTCTCATGTCTTACTCTTTCTACAGCGGGATGCGCAAGTCTCCCGATGTGAGTCCCAGACGGCTTTCGGACATCAGCCCCCAACTGAGACAACTGAAGTATCTGGTTGTGGACGAGTCCATTAAAGAGGACACTTTAAAATCGTCCCGTTCCTTTGAAGACATTAACAGCGCGTCGATAGAGGAGAGGATCTTGAGGATCACTGGATACTATGGTTACCAACCTTGGAATGCTGTCTACACCAACAGTGAGTTGACCAGCTGTTGCTTTTTTTACAATTAGCTGCCTACCTGTGACTGTTACATAAATTATGCTGTGTAGAGTTTGTGTGATTTAAACTTTTATTGGGAATTTAGAAGTCTTGAATTATGGGCTAAATCTATTTGACCTAAGTGTAGGGCCAATATCCATAACAGTCCAGACTAAATGTGCAAGATACTGAGAAACACAGTAAGATAAATAGCCTTTGTTTCAATTAGTGTGAACTATCAAAGTTGAGACAAAACATAAGAAATGCTGTGTGTGTGCTCTCTGTGTGTGTGTGTGTGTGTGTGTGTGTGTGTGTGTGTGTCAGTGTGTGTGTGTGTATTTGTGTGTGTGTGTGTGTGTGTGTCAGTGTGTGTGTGTGTGTATTTGTGTGTGTGTGTTTGTGTATCCCACTGCTCCTAAGAACTGGCCACTTTCACTATAATTAGCTGCATCAGTTGCTACCAAACAGCAATTAGCCTGTGAATTACAGTGTTTTGTTATGCATTAATCACCTAATTATTTATGCATGGCTGTTGCAGTGGGGGTGAGAGTCACACACACACACACACACACACACACACACACACACACACACACACACACACACACACACACACACACACACACACACACACACACACACACACACACACACACACACACACACACACACACACACACACACACACACACACACACACACACACACACACACACACACACACAGTAGTGCCTAGAATTTAAACAATGACAGGGAAGTCATGACCATCTTAATTTACTGTAGGCACCAGCATTAATGTCATTATTCAGGTAAAGAAGAGAGGGTAAAAAACAACACTTTAATTGCTATTGCTTAGGAATGGACTTTTCATTCTGCAGACTTGTTTTCAATGCGTATAAAGCAGCAGATCTGTAAGCTAAAGTTCCAGTGTGGTGCCTAGCATACTGTACACAGTAAGTTACGCTTGACGATGTTAATGATGATCATGATGTGTGTGTGTTTTCGACCCCTTGCAATAAGCAGCATGTTGTGGGCGTGTGTGGGAGCAAACTGTATACACCCAAACAGGTGATGTCATTGTCTGGCTTTGTTGGGTTCTTTGTGTGACGTCCTAGTTACAGTCCATTTACAGACAGAAAAAACAAAGGACACACACAGACAGAGAGAGGGATAATGGAGGTGTAATAAACTAACAGGATTTTCCGTGACATGGAGAAAACATTTCCTTTCAGTCTCGTTCACATGAGCCCAATGAGCCTGAGTAGTGTTTTATGACGCAAACAAAAATGTCTTTTTAAAGAAAGAGGAGTTAGATTGAGGCTTTAGATGGTTCTAATCATCCTCAAAGATTATGTAAGCCAGTCATTCCCCGACACCCATTTCTCTGCCTTTACTGTTTTTGGAAACTGTTTTCTGAAAGCTTCAGCCTCCCCAGCCTTTTCCAAACATGTACTGTGTTTTGTTATTTTAAGAAGAGATAGGTTTACATTTGTTTTTGCCAAACCCACAGTGCTGTTCATTTCTTGCTGTAATTTACTGTTGCAACATGGTCAGCAATAGTGTACTATATAAGGAATAGGGTGCCTCTACCAGCTGTGAAATGAGACTGGTTTCTATTTCAGCTCAGTGGTTTGGCCATGACGCACGCATGCACACACACACGCACGCACGCACGCACGCACGCACACACACACACACACACACACACACACACACACACACACACACACACACACACACACACACACACACACACACACACACACACACAGTTGATGCTGTTGCTATGCAACCTCTTGCTATCTAGTTAGCATAACAAATTACTAGTTAGACATTTTACACCTTCGGGTGTGTTCTTAAATTCAATCTGGAGTGCCAGAGTGTGCTCCTAAATTCAGAGCGTTGTCAGATTGTCATTTGTAAAAACAGCCGCTTTGCTTTCGGAACGCACACTGGACGCTCTGGCCGAGGAGTAGGGTTGATTTGAGCATTCTGACCTTACAACGGCAGTCAAGCACCCAAACTAACGTTGGCTAGCTTGCTAGCTACTTCCAGACACAAATGAGACCACTCTTACCATTTTACTCACCCTAGTAGAGCTGGTTAGGTAGTTTTCATGTTATCCAGAGCGTTGTGCTGCTGGCAACTATTTAATCATGCTTTTTGCCGATGTTTACTGACACCGGCCATATTCAACGGGTTTTGAGGCTCGTAAATTAATTATTCTGCTCTCTGGTACTCTCAGACGAGAGTGCTCTGAAATCGGAGTAGATAGCCAGAGAGAATTTACGAAAGCACACAAATGTCCATACCATATATCCATACCATTTAGCTAAGCTAAGAATGACGAGAATAATCAAGTCAATAAACGTTGGGTAGTTAGTTAGCCTATAGTTAATATACTGGCAAGTTTGATGTATAAGTAGCCAACTAATGCTAGGTAGCTAGCTAACAACACACCGGTACATACTGCTGTAATGATACGCTATGTTGTTCGTAAGGACAGCGTAGCTAACAAATTGTCAGCCAATATAACATGTAAGGTAACTTATTTGAAAAGTCATTACTTTATTACAACATTTTCTTAACATTTGTCATAATTAGTTAAAGCAATGAATTTGTATTCGCTCGTTGTACTTTGACTGCATATTTTCCGCCATTTTCTTCAAATCTGGAAACGATGTATAGCCATGCCCATTTCCTAAAGAATTACATTATGGGCCCTAAAGTACGGAAATAGTGTCCTCTGCGTGTATACTTCATATTTTGGCGAATTTAGTATGACATCTGGAAACTTTTGGCACACTAACTATATCCATACTATGACCAATAAGCATACTATATACTCAATTCACGTCACAAATAGTACGGTTAGTGCGCTTAGTATGAATATTCGAACAGAGCTACAGTCTTTAGCTTCCTGTTGGCATTGTCCAACATCTACACTGAAATGGTGAAGTCCCATCTTCACTAGTATTGACAGTAACTAGCCTTGTCTGAGCCACAACTGCCTATAGGGTAGGAGCCTATCTCCTGTTTCTCTAGCGTTGGGCACCCCCAGGACTGGATACTAGTATTTATTACCATTGTTTAAATATAGCTGGAGCTTTCAGAGACACACAGTGAGCTAACTAGACTAGTATGGAGACATTGTGGATGGAACATTGGACTGGGCCTGCCAACTGCCTGTTCTGTTATCATACCACTGCCACTCTGGCTGCCTGGAACTCTTCATCATATAGGCCAGCAGGAAAGGATACCTTGTAAGGCATTAACACCATAGACTCTTTATATGTTGTTAACAATAGCACTCCTCCTTTCCCAACATATTCTTCTTTGTTTGGGCTAATGGCTGTTGGAAATAAATACATTCATAATGAACAAATTAATTAATGACTCTTATTTGACAATCTTAAAAAGTATAGCGTTGTTTTAACTATGAGAAAACAACAAACCAACCTTACCATTGGGGGTAATGTCTGTGTAATGTTACCATTGGGGGTAATGTCTGTATAATGTTGTTTTTACTATGAGAAAACAACAGAACACACTTTACCATTGGGGGTAATGTCTGTGTAATGTTACCATTGGGTGTAATGTCTGTGTAATGTTGCCATTAGGGGTAATGTCTGTGTTATGTTACCATTAGGGCTAATGTCTGTGTTATGTTACCATTAGGGCTAATGTCTGTGTTATGTTACCATTAAGGGTAATGTCTGTGTAATGGAAATAGATGGAGGAGACTAGACTAGAATGGTGACAGCTGTTGGAAGGGTTGTTGACTCCTGCTGCATCTCTGGGAGAACCGACGTGTCTCTAGTGGTGCAATTCCACTAGAGGACCAAACCGTGCCGGGCCGAGCCGGAACCAACACAAACTAGCCTTGTTGGTTCGTAGTTGTTTTCCATTTGCCATGGAGCTGGAAACAGGACTAGGTTTAGTTCTCTGGAAAAACTCCTAGTGACGATTTTAAGACAGCAAAAGATGACGAAATTTGACAGCGACATTATTGTAATCCTCAGTAACTGGCATTTTTAGGTATGGAGGAGGGAGACGTGATGGAGGAGTTAGCCGGGCTGTTTTGTGCCGTCCTTTAAAGACAGATGAAAAGAGACTGAGAAATACACAACGTAAGTTATCATCACGCGAGAGAGGATCTCTTCACTGGAGTTGATTACCAAGATGGCATTGAATGTTCCAGTTTTGACTTAAATCGTGTTGAAAATCTATGGAAAGACTTGAAAATGTCTGTCTAGCAATGATCAACAACCAATTTGAGAGAGCTAGAAGAATTTAAAAAATTATAATGTGGAAATATTGTACAATCCAGGTGTGCAAAGCTCTTAGAGACAGAAAGACTCTCATTTGTAATCGCTGCCAAAGGTGATTCTAACATGTATTGACTCAGGGGTACATACTTGATATTTCTGTATTTCCTTTTCAATGCATTTGCAAAAATGCCTAAAAACACGTTTTAACTTTGTCATTATGGGGTCTTGTGTGTAGATGGGTGAGCAAAAACGTCTATTTAATCCTTTTTGAATTCAGGCTGTAACACAACAAAATGTGGAATAAGTCAAGGGGTATGAATACTTTCTGAAGGCACTGTACATTGTATATATTGCAAGTGTAATAGATAGCTGTCCTCATTCAATACTGCAAGAGTAATTTAGCAGAACATTCATATGAGAAACACTTCCTTTCCTAATAAGACAATAATTAATCAACCCAATCAGCACCCAACTCCACCAACATCCCTTAGCACCCAGCTCCACCAACACCCTTTAGCACCCAGCTCCACCAACACCCTTTAGCACCCAGCTCCACCAACACCCTTTAGCACCCAGCTCCACCAACACCCTTTATCACCCAGCTCCACCAACACCCTTTAGAACCCAACTCCACCAACACCCTTTAGCACCCAACTCCACCAACACCCTTTAGCACCCAGAACCACCAACACCCTTTATCACCCAGCTCCACCAACACCCTTTAGAACCCAGCTCCACCAACACCCTTTAGCACCCAACTCCACCAACACCCTTTAGCACCCAACTCCACCAACACCCAGAACCACCAACACCCTTTAGCACCCAACTCCACCAACACCCTTTAGCACCCAACTCCACCAACACCCTTTATCACCCAACTCCACCAACACCCTTTAGCACCCAACTCCACCAACACCCTTTAGCACCCAACTCCACCAACACCCTTTATCACCCAACTCCACCAACACCCTTTAGCACCCAGAACCACCAACACCCTTTAGCACCCAACTCTACCAACACCCTTTAGCACCCAACTCCACCAACACCCTTTATCACCCAGCTCCACCAACACCCTTTAGCACCCAGAACCACCAACACCCTTCAGCACCCAACTCCACCAACACCCTTTAGCACCCAACTCCACCAACACCCTTTAGCACCCAGAACCACCAACACCCTTTAGCACCCAGCTCCAACAACACCCTTTAGCACCCAACTCCACCAACACCCTTTAGCACCCAACTCCACCAACACCCTTTAGCACCCAACTCCACCAACACCCTTTAGCACCCAACTCCACCAACACCCTTTAGCACCCAACTCCACCAACACCCTTTAGCACCCAGAACCACCAACACCCTTTATCACCCAGCTACACCAACATCCTTTAGCACCCAACTCCACCAACACCCTTCAGCATCCAGCTCCACCAACACCCTGTAGCACCCAGAACCACCAACACCCTTTAGAACCCAGCTCCACCAACACCCTTTAGCACCCAGATCCACCAACACCCTTTATCACCCAGCTCCACCAACACCCTTTAGCACCCAACTCAACCAACACCCTTTAGCACCCAACTCCACCAACACCCTTTATCACCCAGCTCCACCAACACCCTTTATCACCCAGCTCCTCCAACACCCTTTATCATCCAGCTCCACCAACACCCTTTAGCACCCAACTCCACCAACACCCTTTAGAACACAGCTCCACCAACACCCTTTATCACCCAGCTCCACCAACACCCTTTATCACCCAACTCCACCAACACCCTTTTGCACCCAACTCCACCAACACCCTTTAGAACACAGCTCCACCAACACCCTTTATCACCCAGCTCCACCAACACCCTTTATCACCCAACTCCACCAACACCCTTTAGAACCCAGCTCCACCAACACCCTTTAGAACCCAGCTCCACCAACACCCTTTATCACCCAACTCCACCAACACCCTTTATCACCCAACTCCACCAACACCCTTTAGAACCCAGCTCCACCAACACCCTTTAGAACCCAGCTCCACCAACACCCTTTATCACCCAGCTCCACCAACACCCTTTAGAACCCAGCTCCACCAACACCCTTTATCACCCAACTCCACCAACACCCTTTAGAACCCAGCTCCACCAACAACCTTTATCACCCAGCTCCACCAACACCCTTTATCACCCAGCTCCACCAACACCCTTTATCACCCAGCTCCACCAACACCCTTTATCACCCAGCTCCACCAACACCCTTTGGACAACAAAGCAGCAACAACAGAACTACTAGCAAGACAGACCAAGCCTGGTCCCTTAGCTCAGTAGTTGTCTCCATTTTTTGGTAACTGTACCCCCATCTCATGATTTTACCTTTGAGGATTATTAAAGTACTAATTTACTCCCTTATGCTGATTTTACCTTTAGACATCATGTATGTTCTTATAAGTAAATTTTTTTCCCCCTTGTGAAGACCCTACTACAATTGTTTTGTCTATGTTCGCCCAGTGTTTGATTTGTTGTTTCATAAAAGTGTGTCAATCATAGTATGCCTAATCTTTATTTCCTACATTTTAAATCAACAAGGAAGCATATTTAAGAAGTTTATTGCTCCAAAATCTGCAAAATGTACATTATTTTAATTGTTTAACAGTAGGCTAAATACAATCAACAATAATTGAAACCACATTCAGAATGCTTTTTATGTAGTGCAAATGTAAGTGAATAAAAAATTTAGTAGTTTACATAAGAACTTCAGCCAGTTTAGTCTTGTGACATGTCTGCTGCTTGTGTCTGACGTCCTTTTATGAAGCTGTTAAACGAAGCGTTCTGGGCCATCTGAGCCACACTGTCTGTCCTGTTTGCGTCCCTGGCTGGCTGCTGCCTCATCTTCACGCAGCTGATTGAAGTGCTGATCCTGATGCTGATGCTGGGCCTCAAGTGTCTCCAGGTATGAGGCCTCGGTCTCCCTCATGAAATTCAGGTATTCGCTGGTTGTGCTCGCAGTGTGTTTTCTCGTCCCTGGGAAAATATACTGACCAAAAATATAAACGCATCATGCAAAAATGTCAACGATTTTACTGAGTTGCAGTTCATATAACGAAATGAGTCAATTAAAATAAATAAATTAGACCGTAATCTAAGGATTCCACATGACTGGGCAGGGGCCCAGCCATGAGCCCACCCACTGGGAAACCAGGCCCGGCCAATCAGAATTAGTTTTTCCCAACAATTAGGCTTTATTACAGACATAAATACTCCTCAGTTTCATCAGCACTCCAGGTGGCTGGTCTCAGACGATCTTGCAGGTGAAGAAGCTGAATATGGAGGTCCTGGACTGGCGTGGTTACACAGTCTGTGGTTGTGAGGCTGGTTGAACACAATGTTGGAGGCGGCTTATGGTAGAAGAAACATTTAATTCTCTTGCCACAGCTCTGGTGGACATTCCTGCAGTCAGCATGCCAATTGCACACTCCCTCAAAACTTGAGACATCTGTGACATTGTGTTGTGTGACAAAACTGCACATTTTAGAGTGGCCTTCTATTGTCCCCAGCACAAGGTGCACCTGTGTAATGATCATTCTGTTTAATCAGCTTCTTGAATATGCCACACCTGTCAAGTGGATGGATTGGCAAAGGAGAAATGCTCACTAACAGGGATGTAAACAAATTTGTGCACAACATTTTAGAGAAATAAGCTTTTTGTGCGTATTTCAGCTCATGAAACAGTCGACCAACACTTTACATGTTGCGTTTATATTTTTATTCAGTGTATGAAGGCAGAAGTAATGAGATGTGCAGTACAGGGATGATAAGGTACAGACTCCAAAGCCAACCTGAGGGCAGCCAGTGTGAGTGCAGTTTTGTTCTCCAACCAGGTATTGTTGCCTCATATGTATTAAATCTTATCCAGCAAAGGCCAGTGTGGGTCCAACCAGATCTACCAACCAGATACATACATGATGCAAATAGTAAAGGTCTTGGGTCAGAATATGATTCATTGAATCAGTGTGACAGTTGTATATATACATTCCTAGATCCACACTGTCTCCTTGAATAATGTTTAGGAACATAACCCTGCCATGATAAAAGCCTACTGTGGATGAGACTGAACTGTTTACTATCCGAGAATGGACCCTTGGCGCCTGGGGGTGCAGGGCTCGGGTTGCAGGAGCATTGATTGTGTCGATGGACCCTGGGTGTCTGGGCCACTGTAGTGTCTATGGGCCTGTAGTGTCTATGGGCCTGTAGTGTCTGTGGGCCTGTAGTGTCTATGGGTCTGTAGTGTCTATGGGTCTGTAGTGTCTATGGGTCACTGTCGTGTATATGGGACTGTAGTGTCTATGGGTCACTGTAGTGTCTATGGGCCTGTAGTGTCTATGGGCCTGTAGTGTCTATGGGTCTGTAGTGTCTATGAGTCTGTAGTGTCTGTGGGCCTGTAGTGTATATGGGCCTGCAGTGTCTATGGGTCTGTAGTGTCTATGGGTCACTGTAGTGTCTATGGGCCTGTAGTGTCTATGGGCCTGTAGTGTCTATGGGTCACTGTAGTGTCTATGGATCTGTAGTGTCTGTGGGTCCCTGTAGAAGACATGAGGTGCTAGCTTCTGATCAAAACAGCCATAGATATAGCCTACTGCTTTTCAGCACCACAAACTCAGTAACAGACAATGCAATACATTATAGTCAGATACTGCCATCTACTCATATACTGCCCTCTAATAATAAAAGGGAGATTACCTTCAATTACCCTTTAAACATATGGTATAAATCCCCTGTACATCCAACGTGCCAAATGAGTCTGCAAAATGAAGACAGCAATTTATCAGTGGATATGCTTCAGCGTGCCAGAGAAGACGTAGTGTACACAAAGGCTGTTCAACTTATCAGTGGATATGCTTCAGCGTGCCCGTGCCCACACCCACACACACACCCACAAACACAAAAACACCCACACACACACCCACACACACACACAAACACTCACTCACTCACTCACTCACTCACAAACACACACAGCCATTCTGTGATTCAGAGAATACAGACTGAGAATTCTGGCTAAATAATAGATTTTTGCACAGTGTTAAATGCTGCTTGATGGTTGGCTGTTTCAGGGATTATTGTTAGATTGGTCTATGATTAGAAAACTGTTGGGGAAAACAACACAGCCTAAGTAAAAGTCTGGAGAATATAATATAAGTTTGCTATCTATTAGAACAAGAGGTGTGGATGAAAAATTGTGAAGATAATACAAAATAATACACAGTTCCGAGGTTATAGAAAAGGTGATAGAAAACCACTGAATATCAATTGAGTGTCGAGGAGATTGAGTGTGAGCAACAAATGTATTTTGTGATGGCTATGATGTAATTTCCATTGCCTGTGTAATGACTAGGGAAGCAGCATGATACAGAAAGGTATTACATCTAGAGTGGGAACGGGGACTGTGAGGAGTGAGAACTCAAGAGTAAGCCACAATATCACTACCCAGCAATTTTATCCAGTCTCCGTCAACATTGATGGTTCACACAAATTACAAAATTACATATTGGTTTCCTAACCCTGTAAGCAGTCTATTGACAAGGTAAGACAGCGTTCCATCCTTGTCCATAGACTGCTTACTGGAAAGAAACCAGTATGTAATTTTGTAATTAGGTGAACTATCCCTTTAAGGTGCTTTGAATCTACAGTGTGTAGTGGGGAAAGCTAGGTTGGCTCAAGGTAAGCCCCAAATAACATTCCCCCTCTCAGTTCTCTCTTCAGTTCAGTTCTGCCCTGCAGGGGTAGACCTAAGCCCTAAGGCAATACTAGGCAGGCATCTCAAAGCCATGGATGGATTACAGTCAGTGCTATACACTCTTAGAAAAGCGTTCCAAAAGGGTTATTCTGCTGTCCACATAGGAGAACCCTTTGAAGAACCATTTTTGCTTCCAGATATAACTCTTTGGGGTTTCATGTAGAACCCTCTGGGGAAAGGGTTCTACCTGGAACCAAAAGGGTTCTAACTGGAACCAAAAAGTGTTCTTCAAAGGGTTATCCTATGGGGACAGCAAAATAACCCTTGTAGGTTCTAGATAGCACCTTTTTCTAAGAGTGTATGAACCAGTTAGCTAATACGCTATATAGGAGTGATATGAACCTGTGGGATGAACCAGTTAGCTAATACGGTATATATGAGTGCTATAAACCTGTGGGATGAACCAGTTAGCTAATACGCTATATAGGAGTGATATGAACCTGTGGGATGAACCAGTTAGCTAATACGGTATATATGAGTGCTATAAACCTGTGGGATGAACCAGTTAGCTAATACGGTATATATGAGTGATATGAACCTGTGGGATGAACCAGTTAGCTAATACGGTATATATACAGTGGGAAGAATAAGTATGTGAACCCTTTAGAATTACCTGGATTTCTGCATAAATTGGTCATAAAATTGCACAATGCATCACCGGGGGCAAATGACATGCCCTCCATGACACCTACAGCACCCGATGTCACAGGAAGGCCAAAAAGATCATCAAGGACAACAACCACCCGAGCCACTGCCTGTTCACACCGCTATCATCCAGAAGGCGAGGTCAGTACAGGTGCATCAAAGCTGGGACCGAGAGACTGAAAAACAGCTTCTACCTCAAGGCCATCAGACTGCTAAACAGCAATCACTAACTCAGAGAGGCTGCTGCCTACATTGAGAACCAATCACTGCCAACTTTAATAAATGGATCACTAGTCACTTTAAACAATGCCACTTTCAATAATGGCACTTGTTTACATATCTTACATTACTCATATCACATGTATATACTGTATTTTATACCATCTACTGCACCTTGTGATATGAACCAGTTAGCTAATACAGTATATATGAGTGATATGAACCAGTTAGCTAATACAGTATATATGAGTGATATGAACCAGTTAGCTAATACAGTATATATGAGTGATATGAACCAGTTAGCTAATGTGCTATATATGAGTGATATGAACCAGTTAGCTAATGTGCTATATATGAGTGATAAGAACCAGTTAGCTAATGTGCTAGTTAGCACCCACACACTGTAAATTGTAAATTGCCCCAGATACAGAAAGGAGATAAATAATGTAGGTCTGTTAGGGGTAAATCCAGGTTCTTTCCAGAAGTGTGTGGGTGTGTATGTGTGTGTGGGTGTGTATGTGTGTGCAGGGATGCGTCTGTAGATGTGTGTGCACGCACTTAGACTTGATTGATGAGTTTTACAGTTATAGTCTACCAATTAGACTCAGATGTCACGTCCAAACAAAGTAAACAATTTATCCAACCCATATACCGTTTACCTTCCTTATGCAAAACTCATGATTGCATGAAAGCAATGGAATGTGTTTAAAATGTCCCATATATTATTCAGAAACTGTGCCATGGTTATGCGTGCGTGCGTGCGTGCGTGTGTGTGTGTGTGTGTGTGTGTGTGTGTGTGCACGTGCATGTTCAGTTACTGACAAGGTGTTGAGGTCCAGGTGTCTGTTGGCTCCCAGGTGTTGTGTGCTGCTTTAGATTGGCGGCTACAGGTAACCTTCATGGGAGAAGACAGTCATTCGCTGTTCTCTTTCATGAAATGTGCACTTGGTCACTTCCCTTCATGGATTAGATAGGAAAGGTGGTATAAGAACTATGGGTCTGGTTCTGATAAGGGCTTACTAAGAAAAACTTCCAGAAGGACTAATTCAAGCACAATGATATTATTTCTATAAGACTGGTATAAGAAATATGGTGGGTGAAAACTGCCTCTAGCACATGTTTACATCAATCCAATGTTTTCAAATGTGTGGGCAGGAGTGCAACAGTTTGGGAGAAATGACAGATAATTGGGACACAGGGACAGACACAGAGATTGACAGCTTCTTTATTCCCCAGTGGATGTACAGGTAACTGCCAAAATAAAGGAAACACTTGAGTAAATGAGGGATACAAAGTGTATTGAAAGCAGGTGCTTCAACACAGGTGTGGTTCCTGAGTTAATTAAGCAATTAACATCCCATCATGCTTAGGGTCATGTATAAAAATGCTGGGCAGGCCATTACTTTGGCTACCATGGCTATGCCCCCATAGGATGACAATGCCCCCATCCACAGGGCATGTGGTAAC
Organism: Brachymystax lenok tsinlingensis; assembly: GCA_030435695.1. NCBI lineage: Eukaryota > Metazoa > Chordata > Actinopteri > Salmoniformes > Salmonidae > Brachymystax > Brachymystax lenok. The sequence goes on from CM059780.1 coordinate 80,177,225, forward strand.
TGAATGGTTTGATTAGCATGAAAACTATGTATGCAATTGCTGTCTCAGTCACCAGATCTCAACCCAATTGAACACTTATGGGAGATTCTGGAGCGATTCTGGAGTGTGATAAGACCAGGGATTGACCATATAACTGGACAGTACTCTAAGTGTGATAGGACCAGGGATTGACCATATAATTGGACAGTACTCTAAGTGTGATAGGACCAGGGACTGACCATATAACTGGACAGTACTCTAAGTGTGATAGGACCAGGGATTGACCATATAACTGGACAGTACTCTAAGTGTGATAGGACCAGGGATTGACCATATAACTGGACAGTACTCTAAGTGTGATAGGACCAGGGATTGACCATATAACTGGACAGTACTCTAAGTGTGATAGGACCAGGGATTGACCATATAACTGGACAGTACTCTAAGTGTGATAGGACCTGACACAGTGTTTCCCACCAACTTCAACAAAACACCAAATGATGGAATTTCTTATGGAAGAATGGTGTCGCATCCCTCCAATAGAGTTCCAGACATAGACTCTATGAAAAGGCTCATTCTGGCTGTTCTGGCTCGTGGTGGCCCAACGCCCTATTAACACACTTAATGTTGCCGTTTCCTTTACCCTGATATTGTAATGATGTCACAGTGGTTGCTGCCTGTTATATTTCTCTCTTGTCAGATAGAAAGGAACAGCAGAAGGTTCACAGCGGTAGCTGCTTCGCTGAGAGTACTCTGGTCTACACAGCATCACGTTGCCATGACAACTCCCCACTTTCAGAAACTACCTCTGTTACATGCAGTTCAGATTGCAAATAGCCACTGGGCACACACTCGTTGAATCCATCGTTAAATCCACTTCATTTCAATGAAATGACGTTGAGCCTACGTAGAATAGACGTTGAATTGACGTCCGTGCCCAGTGGGAAATTTCCTGCCACAAACAAGCAATGAACTTTCTGTGAATGTTGTTACCTCCAGCCCCAGCCAGTCTTGTCAGATCTCCACAGCCCACTTCCTATTACCACTGATGGTTGCTGTGTCAGTCTGTGACCAGCTGTGTCTGTGAGGGTTACTGTATCTCACTCTATTTTACAGTCCGTGTCTGTGACTGTGTGTCTGGTCTGCTAATGGGACATACAGTAGTACTGTAGAGCAGAAACTCTGATGTGAAATATAACTGGAAACCCATGTCAGCTTGGGAGACAGAACGTTAAAGGCCTATTATGTCAGCAGTTCTGTGTGATTGAGATGTTTTAGTTCCCTCCTCGACATAGAGGCCTAAATAATGAATAGCATAACACATGATGCCGCAACACATAACAGTTACAGACATACAGCCCTGGGACCTACTGTAGTCTAAAGAGACCATGTTCTTCTCTGTCCATACAGCCCTGGGACCTACTGTAGTCTAAAGAGACCATGTTCTTCTCTGTCCATACAGCCCTGGGATCTTCTGTAGTCTAAAGAGACCATGTTCTTCTCTGTCCATACAGCCCTGGGACCTACTGTAGTCTAAAGAGACCATGTTCTTCTCTGTCCATAAAGCACTGGGACCTACTGTAGTCTAATGAGACCATGTTCTTCTCTGTCCATACAGCACTGGGACCTACTGTAGTCTAATGAGACCATGTTCTTCTCTGTCCATACAGCCCTGGGACCTACTGTAGTCTAATGAGACCATGTTCTTCTCTGTCCATAAAGCACTGGGACCTACTGTAGTCTAATGAGACCATGTTCTTCTCTGTCCATACAGCCCTGGGACCTACTGTAGTCTAATGAGACCATGTTCTTCTCTGTCCATAAAGCACTGGGACCTACTGTAGTCTAATGAGACCATGTTCTTCTCTGTCCATACAGCCCTGGGACCTACTGTAGTCTAATGAGACCATGTTCTTCTCTGTCCATACAGCACTGGGACCTACTGTAGTCTAATGAGACCATGTTCTTCTTTGTCCATACAGCCCTGGGACCTACTGTAGTCTAATGAGACCATGTTCTTCTCTGTCCATACAGCACTGGGACCTACTGTAGTCTATTGAGACCATGTTCTTCTCTGTCCATACAGCCCTGGGACCTACTGTAGTCTAATGAGACCATGTTCTTCTCTGTCCATACAGCCCTGGGACCTACTGTAGTCTAATGAGACCATGTTCTTCTCTGTCCATACAGCCCTGGGACATACTGTAGTCTAATGAGACCATGTTCTTCTCTGTCCATACAGCCCTGGGATGTACTGTAGTCTAATGAGACCATGTTCTTCTCTGTCCATACAGCCCTGGGACATACTGTAGTCTAATGAGACCATGTTCTTCTCTGTCCATACAGCCCTGGGACCTACTGTAGTCTAATGAGACCATGTTCTTCTCTGTCCATACAGCCCTGGGACCTACTGTAGTCTAATGAGACCATGTTCTTCTCTGTCCATACAGCCCTGGGACCTACTGTAGTCTAATGAGACCATGTTCTTCTCTGTCCATACAGCCCTGGGACCTACTGTAGTCTAATGAGACCATGTTCTTCTCTGTCCATAAAGCCCTGGGACCTACTGTAGTCTAATGAGACCATGTTCTTCTCTGTCCATACAGCACTGGGACCTACTGTAGTCTAAAGAGACCATGTTCTTCTCTGTCCATACAGCACTGGGACCTACTGTAGTCTAATGAGACCATGTTCTTCTCTGTCCATACAGCCCTGGGACCTACTGTAGTCTAATGAGACCATGTTCTTCTCTGTCCATAAAGCACTGGGACCTACTGTAGTCTAATGAGACCATGTTCTTCTCTGTCCATACAGCCCTGGGACCTACTGTAGTCTAATGAGACCATGTTCTTCTCTGTCCATACAGCCCTGGGACCTACTGTAGTCTAATGAGACCATGTTCTTCTCTGTCCATACAGCCCTGGGACCTACTGTAGTCTAATGAGACCATGTTCTTCTCTGTCCATACAGCCCTGGGACCTACTGTAGTCTAATGAGACCATGTTCTTCTCTGTCCATAAAGCCCTGGGACCTACTGTAGTCTAATGAGACCATGTTCTTCTCTGTCCATACAGCACTGGGACCTACTGTAGTCTAAAGAGACCATGTTCTTCTCTGTCCATACAGCACTGGGACCTACTGTAGTCTAATGAGACCATGTTCTTCTCTGTCCATACAGCCCTGGGACCTACTGTAGTCTAATGAGACCATGTTCTTCTCTGTCCATACAGCACTGGGACCTACTGTAGTATAATGAGACCATGTTCTTCTCTGTGCCTGTCTGTAATGTGTGTCTAGATATAGGTCTCTGTGCCTGTCTGTAATGTGTGTCTAGATGTTGGTCTCTGTGCCTGTCTGTAACGTGTGTCTAGATGTTGGTCTCTGTGCCTGTCTGTAATGTGTGTCTAGATGTTGGTCTCTGTGCCTGTCTGTAATGCGTCTAGATGTTGGTCTCTGTGCCTGTCTGTAATGCGTCTAGATGTTGGTCTCTGTGCCTGTCTGTAACGTGTGTCTAGATATAGGTCTCTGTGCCTGTCTGTAACGTGTGTCTAGATGTTGGTCTCTGTGCCTGTCTGTAATGCGTCTAGATGTTGGTCTCTGTGCCTGTCTGTAATGCGTCTAGATGTTGGTCTCTGTGCCTGTCTGTAATGTGTGTCTAGATGTTGGTCTCTGTGCCTGTCTAACGTGTGTCTAGATGTTGGTCTCTGTGCCTGTCTGTAATGTGTGTCTAGATGTTGGTCTCTGTGCCTGTCTGTAATGCGTCTAGATGTTGGTCTCTGTGCCTGTCTGTAATGTGTGTCTAGATATAGGTCTCTGTGCCTGTCTGTAATGTGTGTCTAGATGTTGGTCTCTGTGCCTGTCTGTAATGTGTGTCTAGATGTTGGTCTCTGTGCCTGTCTGTAATGTGTGTCTAGATGTTGGTCTCTGTGCCTGTCTGTAATGTGTGTCTAGATGTTGGTCTCTGTGCCTGTCTGTAATGTGTGTCTAGATGTTGGTCTCTGTGCCTGTCTGTAATGTGTGTCTAGATGTTGGTCTCTGTGCCTGTCTGTAATGTGTGTCTAGATGTTGGTCTCTGTGCCTGTCTGTAATGTGTGATTGATTTGCCCCACCCCCTTCATAGTGTCTCCTCCTCCCTTCATGTACTGAAACCAGGTCAGTCCCACTACCTCCCTCAGCACTACCTACTAACACTCTCCCTATCTCTTCCTTTTTCTCTCTCCTTTTCTCTCTTTTTGTTCTCTCCTTTTTGGTCTTTCTCTCTTTCTGACATTCAGTAACTTTTTTTCTCTCGCTCTCCTACTCTTCCTTGTCCCCCTCTCTTCCCGTCCCCTATCTATCTCTCTCCGTCTGTCTCTCTCTCTCTCTCTCTCTCTCTCTCTCTCTCTCTCTCTCTCTCTCTCTCTCTCTCTCATACCCTCTGTTTTGTACACCAGTTATCAGTATCACACAGGGTGGCTCTGACAGGAGAGGAGAGGAGAAGAGAGGGTATCATGCAGACAGAGGAGAGGAGGACAGGGGAGAGAAGTGTGCTGCTGTTTCAGCTCTTTCTGCTGCCTCTGCAGCTATATCAAGGAGAGCTCAGAGTGAGTGTAGATTCATCTGGAACGAAGACTGTTGTCTGAGGAAAGACAGAGCAAACAGAGGGATTGCTGAGGAAGACAAACAGACTAACACTGATCACTGCTTTAGGAAGGAGTACTGAGGAAGACAAACAGACTAACACTGATCACTGCTTTAGGAAGGAGTGCTGAGGAAGACAAACAGACTAACACTGATCACTGCTTTAGGAAGGAGTACTGAGGAAGACAAACAGACTAACACTGATCACTGCTTTAGGAAGGAGTGCTGAGGAAGACAAACAGACTAACACTGATCACTGCTTTAGGAAGGAGTACTGAGGAAGACAAACAGACTAACACTGATCACTGCTTTAGGAAGGAGTGCTGAGGAAGACAAACAGACTAACACTGATCACTGCTTTAGGAAGGAGTACTGAGGAAGACAAACAGACTAACACTGATCACTGCTTTAGGAAGGAGTGCTGAGGAAGACAAACAGACTAACACTGATCACTGCTTTAGGAAGGAGTGCTGAGGAAGACAAACAGACTAACACTGATCACTGCTTTAGGAAGGAGTGCTGAGGAAGACAAACAGACTAACACTGATCACTGCTTTAGGAAGGAGTGCTGAGGAAGACAAACAGACTAACACTGATCACTGCTTTAGGAAGGAGTACTGAGGAAGACAAACAGACTAACACTGATCACTGCTTTAGGAAGGAGTGCTGAGGAAGACAAACAGACTAACACTGATCACTGCTTTAGGAAGGAGTGCTGAGGAAGACAAACAGACTAACACTGATCACTGCTTTAGGAAGGAGTACTGAGGAAGACAAACAGACTAACACTGATCACTGCTTTAGGAAGGAGTACTGAGGAAGTGAGATGCATTGTGAGCCACCAGACCATGAAGAAATAGATTATGGCTAAAATATTACATGTTGCTCCTTTAATATACAGAATAATAAACTTTGATGTTATTATATAGATTATAACTTATATAGATTGTATCAGTTGTCTTTTATGTTTATGTGTGGAGATGATATGGAATGGATTAGATAGGAGTCAGGGGGGTAATTGAAGAGGTCTGTTTTGTCCTAACTAGTCAAAATCCTAAAGTCTGTGGATGTTACTTGACATAATCAGCAGTGTTGTGTGTGTTTGCATTCGGGCATATGGCTGTGTGCTCAAATACAAGTGCAGTGTATTTTTGTCTGTGTCAAGGAAGGGACAATACTTAGTCACCAGCAAGTTAGCAAGGGGTTTGTGTGTAGCAGTGCAGCCTTAGGTTATCCACCAGGGTGTGTGTGTGTGTGTAGCAGTGCAGCCTTAGGTTAACCACCAGGGGTGTGTGTGTGTAGCAGTGCAACCTTAGGTTAACCACCAGGGGGTGTGTTTGTGTGTAGCAGTGCAACTTTAGGTTAACCACCAGGGTGTGTGTTTGTGTGTAGCAGTGCAGCCTTAAGTTAACCACCAGGGTGTGTGTGTGTGTGTAGCAGTGCAACCTTAGGTTATCCACCAGGGTGTGTGTGTGTGTGTGTGTAGCAGTGCAGCCTTAGGTTAACCACCAGGGGTGTGTGTGTGTAGCAGTGCAACCTTAGGTTAACCACCAGGGGGTGTGTTTGTGTGTAGCAGTGCAACTTTAGGTTAACCACCAGGGGGTGTGTGTGTGTAGCAGTGCAGCCTTAAGTTAACCACCAGGGTGTGTGTGTGTGTGTGTGTGTGTAGCAGTGCAACCTTAGGTTATCCACCAGGGTGTGTGTGTGTGTGTGTGTGTGTGTGTGTGTGTGTAGCAGTGCAGCCTTAAGTTAACCACCAGTGTGTGTGTGTGTGGCAGTGCAGCCTTAAGTTAACCACCAGGGGGTGAATTTAGTTTTTTTAATACATTCTTTATTAGGATCCCCATTACCTAATGCCGTAATGTTAGCTAATCTTCCTGGGGTCAAACACCAATTAATAAGACATTACAACCAATTACAAATTATGACTTTACAAACATTTAAGTAGACAATACAGACAATTAAATTACCTGACAGGAAACACATTTCACATTCTGTTGATGTTTTCAATTTCCTGCCCAGTCATGTGGTCTATCTCATTAGATGTTCTTTAATTTTTTTCTTGAAGGTGGATTTACTTTTTCCCTGAGAAATATGGATTGGTAAAGAGTTCCATTCAGCATTGGCGCTATATAAAACTGTAGATTTAAGGCGATTTTTCCTTGGCTTAGGTTGTCTTAGATGCCCTGAATTTACCTGTCTGGTTTGGTGGTTATGTGTGTTGCTAGTATGCACTAACTGGCCTGAAAAATACTGTGTTTTCAAAAATATATATAACATTCCTAAAGAAAATCAGAAGACTGGATTGTAATTTGTTTTCAACATGAAGCCATAAGAGATTCTGATGCATAATATTCATACGGTTAGAGCAATGAAGAGCTAATCTGGCAGCCCTGTTTTGAACCATTTGGAGCTTTTTTTATATCTTTCTTTGCTGCAGATGACCATATACAGTGGGGGAAAAAAGTATTTAGTCAGCCACCAATTGTGCAAGTTCTCTCACTTAAAAAGATGAGAGAGGCCTGTAATTTTCATCATAGGTACACTTCAACTATGACAGACAAAATGAGGAAAAAAATCCAGAAAATCACATTGTAGGATTTTTTATGAATTTATTTGCAAATTATGGTGGAAAATAAGTATTTGGTCAATAACAAAAGTTTATCTCAATACTTTGTTATATACCCTTTGTTGGCAATGACAGAGGTCAAACGTTTTCTGTAAGTCTTCACAAGGTTTTCACATACTGTTGCTGGTATTTTGGCCCATTCCTCCATGCAGATCTCCTCTAGAGCAGTGATGTTTTGGGGCTGTTGCTGGGCAACATGGACTTTCAAAGATTTTCTATGGGGTTGAGATCTGGAGACTGGCTAGGCCACTCCAGGACCTTGAAATGCTTCTTATGAAGCCACTCCTTCGTTGCCCGGGCGGTGTGTTTGGGATCATTGTCATGCTGGAAAGACCAAGCCACGTTTCATCTTCAATGCCCTTGCTGATGGAAGGAGGTTTTCACTCAAAATCTCACGATACATGGCCCCATTCATTCTTTCCTTTACACGGATCAGTCGTCCTGGTCCCTTTGCAGAAAAACAGCCCCAAAGCATGATGTTTCCACCCCCATGCTTCACAGTAGGTATGGTGTTCTTTGGATGCAACTCAGCATTCTTTGTCCTCCAAACACGACGAGTTGAGTTTTTACCAAAAAGTTCTATTTTGGTTTCATCTGACATTCTCCCAATCCTCATCTGGATCATCCAAATGCTCTCTAGCAAACTTTAGACGGGCCTGAACATGTACTGGCTTAAGCAGGGGACACGTCTGGCACTGCAGGATTTGAGTCCCTGGCGGCGTAGTGTGTTACTGATGGTAGGCTTTGTTACTTTGGTCCCAGCTCTCTGCAGGTCATTCACTAGGTCCCCGTGTGGTTCTGGGATTTTTGCTCACCGTTCTTGTGATCATTTTGACCCCACGGGTGAGATCTTGCGTGGAGCCCCAGATCAAGGAAGATTATCAGTGGTCTTGTATGTCTTCCATTTCCTAATAATTGCTCCCACAGTTGATTTCTTCAAACCAAGCTGCTTACCTATTGCAGATTCAGTCTTCCCAACCTGGTGCAGGTCTACAATTTTGTTTCTGGTGTCCTTTGACAGCTCTTTGGTCTTGGCCATAGTGGAGTTTGGAGTGTGACTGTTTGAGGTTGTGCACAGGTGTCTTTTATACTGATAACAAGTTCAAACAGGTGCCATTAATACAGGTAATGAGTGGAGGACAGAGGAGCCTCTTAAAGAAGAAGTTACAGGTCTGTGAGAGCCAGAAATCTTGCTTGTTTGTATGTGACCAAATACTTATTTTCCACCATAATTTGCAAATAAATTCATAAAAAATCCTACAATGTGATTTTCTGGATTTTTTTTCCTCATTTTGTCATAGTTGAAGTGTACCTATGATGAAAATCACAGGCCTCTCTCATCTTTTTAAGTGAGAGAACTTGCACAATTGGTGGCTGACTAAATACTTTTTGTCCCCACTGTAACTGGACAGTACTCTAAGTGTGATAGGACCAGGGATTGACCATATAACTGGACAGTACTCTAAGTGTGATAGGACCAGGGATTGACCATATAACTGGACAGTACTCTAAGTGTGATAGGACCAGGGATTGACCATATAACTGGACAGTACTCTAAGTGTGATAGGACCAGGGATTGACCATATAACTGGACAGTACTCTAAGTGTGATAGGACCAGGGATCGACCATATAACTGGACAGTACTCTAAGTGTGATAGGACCAGGGATCGACCATATAACTGGACAGTACTCTAAGTGTGATAGGACCAGGGATCGACCATATAACTGGACAGTACTCTAAGTGTGATAGGACCAGGGATCGACCATATAACTGGACAGTACTCTAAGTGTGAAAGGACCAGGGATTGACCATATAACTGGACAGTACTCTAAGTGTGATAGGACCAGGGATTGACCATATAACTGGACAGTACTCTAAGTGTGATAGGACCAGGGATTGACCATATAACTGGACAGTACTCTAAGTGTGATAGGACCAGGGATTGAATCACCTGATTCAGAGTGCTAGATGTTACATACTCTGAAAATGTTCTTGTAACAGCAATTCCCTTACCCATCTTAATAACAATATTATCTATGTGTTCTGACCATGATAAAGCTGCCTCCAACATGACACCTAGTAGTTTCGTTTTTTACACTTGTTCTACATGCAGTCTATTCATCGACAAATTCAATTGTAGATCCTCAGCAAGCATATATCTTGAACCATCTACAATACACTTAGTTTTAGAAATGTTCAACACCAATTTGTTCATATCAACCCACTCAGACACCATTCTTAGTTCACTGCTCAGTACATCTGTTAGCTCATTACATTCTGACGCTGCGCTTTTCATTGTAGAGTCATCAGCATACATTGCCACTCTTGCTTTGTTCATTACTGAAGGTAAATCATTAGTAAAGATAGAGTAGAGAAGTGGGCCTAGGCAGCCTCCTAGAGGAACACCACAATGTATATCTTTACTGTTTGAAAAGCTACCATTAAAGAACACTTTTTGCCTTCTCCTGGATAGATAGATTTCCATCCAGGATAGAGCTGCAGACTTAAAACCATAACATTTGACTTTACCTAGTAATATTTAATGATAAATGACATCAAAAGCAGCACTGAAATCTAGCAACACTGCACCAACTAACTTCCTGTCATCCATACCTTTTAACCAATCATCTGTCATTTGTGCTAAGGCCGTACTCGAAGAATGCTCTTCTGTGTATGCATGCTGGAAACCTGTTATCAGACCATTACATGAGAAATAATCCTTGATTTGTACAGATTCGATTTTTTCCAATAATTGACATAACACAGGCAGCAAGCTTATAGGACGACTATTAGGACCAGTGAATGCAGATTTTTAATCCTTAAGTATTGGAATAACCTTTGACTCTTTCCAGACTTCTGGGCACACCCCATACATCAAGCAAAAAATATGAGAGATTGGGCTAGATATTTGGTTAGCTGTAACTCTAAGCAATTTGGTGTCAAGATTATTTGTACCAGGTGACTTATCATCTGAAAGAGACAACAGCATCCTTTCTACCGCTTCCCTTTATATTTGATGAAATTCAAACATGCATTTCCTCTCCTTCATGATACAGTCTTTTATGGCAGTGCAGCTCTACCAACTGAGCCACACAGGACAGCCAACACAGTCAAGACAAAGCCACCAACACAGTATCTGGTTATCCTTTACTTTGCCTTTACTGTAGTTATCTTGATGGAGTTTGCTGCCTGATATAGCACTGGTCTGATACCAAGGATAAGAATATTTAGAAGTAAAGCTTTGCTGTTTCTCTTTTGCCTCATTCTCTATCTCTGTAGCAGGCTGGCATGCATTGTCATGCATCATGCCCTGGAGGCAGCTCTGCAGAGGGATCACTAGCTGGCACAGCCACAAAGTCAGAACATTTCATACCTAACCCTAACCTTAACCACAATGCTAACCCAAATAGCACATTTTTGTTTTCATACATTTTTACAATAATAGCTAATTTTGACTTTGCAGCTGGCCCTTCTAGCTGGCCCAGAAATCGCTCAGTTCTGCCTCCAGGGCAAGATTAATAACAATAAACGGTAACCTGCAACTCGCAATGCCGTTATCGCCTACTTCCACGTCTACCTCTTGCTACTCCAATCTTCTCACACGCACGCACACACACGAACACACACACACTCATACACTGTAAGAATCTCCAGTCATCTGTCAGACATGAGAGGGAAAGAGAGAGAGGAGGAGGAGAGAGGGAGGAAAAGAGGGATAGAGAGAGAGAGCAACAGAGGGAGGAAAGGGGCGGGGTAGAGGGAAGAGATAGAGAGAGGAGGGAAAGCAGGAGAGAAAGAAGGAGAGAAAATAACGAATGTAGACTAATCTATTTCTAGACTTCAGAGAAGCACCATCCCACCTCAGTAATTTGAGGTGGGATGGTGCTTCTGAGGGACATGGAGAAGAAATCTCTACCCTGCCTTAAAACGCTTGACAATTGATCTTATTTCACTTGAAACGGGTTCATATACTGTAGATGTCTCAGGCATTTAGAGAAGCCACAGACAGAGGGGGGTAGATGCTAAGTGGGATCCTTGGGACGCACATACCTTAAACCCTAACTCTTATCCTAACCTTAACCATAACCCTTACCTAACCCTAACCTTGACCTTAACAGTTTTACTTTGCAACATCCCAAGGATCCCACTCAGACTTTTCCATGAGGGGAAGTGACAGGAACAGCCCAGAGTTTTAGTAGTAATGTATTTTTCATTTGATCAGATGGTCAGAAAGGTTGAGATGACATTAAAGTAACTGTCCAGTGTTTCCAGATTTCTATTAAATATGACCTATAATTAATTACAATATGAGTGAAGTAGTTTTTCTTAAAAATATTGTAATTAAGTATGTTAAAAAATATATTTTCTGTGTTTAAATAGTGTAGGCGTATACCGGTCATTAAAAATATAAATGCAAGTAGGGCTCCCAAGTTACACAGCGGTCTAAGGCACTGTATCTCAGTGCTAGAGGTATCACTACAGACCCTGGTTTGATTCCAGGCTGTATCACAACCGGCTGTGATTGGGAGTCCCATAGGGCGGCCCACAATTGGCCCAGTGTCGTCTGGGTTAGGGTTTTGCCAGGGTAGGCTGTCATTGTAAATAAGAATTTGTTCTTAACTGACTTGCCTAGTTAAATAAAAATGTAATAGTAGACTGCTGATTGGTCAGCTCATCCTCCTCAGTAGGATGACATCATCCTCTATAAGCATTTTTTAAATGGTGCCTTTGAGATACAAGTTTGAGGTGGGTTTTTTAAGTGTTATTTCCTCCAATTCATGCTTTGGTCACAAATACGAGAATATGATGAGTCAACAACATTGTTTAGGTATGAGTTAACAGAATATAAACTTTTAAAAGTGCTATTTTCACTGGACAGTTACTGTAACATAAATGCCTCCTAGATGAAACCCAGTACAGCCTAGCAGTTGCCATGGAGGAGTTACATCTGCCTGAAAACCTCACTTTTCCAATCTCCAGTAACGTCAATCTCCTCCTACACTATCTGGAGGAAGTCTAGATTTTGTCCGATTCCAATCGTAGATGTCTCATTCACGATTTTTGTAAGTGAAACCGTCAGACAGCTCAGTGTTCAACACCATAGTGCCCACAAAGCTTATCACTAAGCTAAAGACCCTGGGAATCAACACCTCCCTCTGCAACTGGATCCTGGATTTCCTGATGGGCCACCACCCAGGTAGTAAGGGTAGGTAACAACACATCTGCCACGCTGATCCTCAACATGGGGGCTCCTCAGGGGTGCTGCTTAGTCGCCTCCTGTACTCCCTGTTCACCCATGACTGCGTTGCCAAGCACGACTCCAACACCATCATTAAGTTTGCCGACGACACAACAGTGGTAGGCCTGATCACCGACAACGATGAGACAGCCTATAGTGAGGTCAGAGACCTGGTAGTGTGGTGCCAGGAAAACAACCTCTCCCTCAACGTGATCAAGACAAAGGAGATTATCGTGGACTACAGGAAAAGGTGTCCACATCACCAACACAACCTATCATGGTCCAAACACACCAAACCAATCGTAAGAGGGCACGACAATGCCGATTCCCCCTCAGGAGACTGTAAAGATTTGGCATGGGTCCTCAGATCCTCAAAAAGTTCTACAGCTGCACCATCGAGAGCATCCTGACCGGTTGCATCACCGTCTGTTATGGCAATTGCTCGGCATCCAACCGCAATGCGCTACAGAGGTTAGTGCGAACGGCCCAGTACATCACTGGGGCCAAGCTTCCTGCCATCCAGGACCTCTACACTAGGCGGTGTCAGAGGAAGGCCCTAAAGAGTGTCAGAGGAAGGCCCTAAAGACTCCAGCCACCCCAGTCATAGACTGTTCTCTCTGCTACCTCATGGCAAGTGGTACAGGACCACCAAGTCTAGGACCAAAAGGCTCCTTAACAGCTTCTACCCCCAAGCCATAAGACTGCTAAACAATTAATCAAATGGCCACCGGACTATTTGCATTGACACCCCCCTCCCTTTTTTTACGCTGCTGCTACTCACTGTTTATTATCTCTGCATAGTCACTTCACCCCTACCTACATGTACATATTACCTAAATTACCTCGACTAACCTGTACCCTCGCAAATTGACTTGGTACCGGTACCCCCTGTATATAGCCTCGTTATTGTTATTTTATTGTTGCTCTATTATTTATTTTGTATTTGTTTTACTCTGTTTATTCAGGTTTACACACAAGACAACACAAAACAATATAAATAATATACTCAACTAGAAAAAATACAAATAAAAAAAGAATAGCTTTAAAGATACCGTACTTTAGACAAGTTAAACACACCGGGCAGAAGGCTACAAAGGTTAAAGGGCAATCTGTAGTACAGGGACAGAGCGGACACCTCACCATTGTTCCTGTAAACAGACAAGGGATAGGGGTGGAGAAATGCAACCACTCACAGACAGTCATGGCCACAGACCGGCCATCCCCACTGGACCAAAAATAAAGTTTACAATGCTTTAGAAAAATGCTTTTAATAATATACATTTTATGTAAGAGTGAACAAAAAAAAAGTCTCTGACCGGGCAAGATTGAAAAGGCATCCGCAGGTCACAATCAATAAGTCACAATCAACAATCAACAATCAATAATCATCAACCATAATGCACTCCCCAATAAAACCCACAAAGAAATGCTCATCCAGCCCTTAAGTCACAGGGGAGTCAAATCTATGCTCTTTTCTTTTTTACTTCAGTTTATTTAGTAAATACTTTTCTTAACTCTTTTTTTTCTTAGAACTGCATTGTTGCTTTAGGTCTTGTAAGTAAGCATTTCACGGTAAGGTCTACACCTGTTATATTCGGTGCATGGGAAAAACACAATTTGATTTGATTTGGATTTGACTCTGGAGAAATCTACTGCACTCCCGACAGAGTAGCTACAGTAGCTGAACACACTTAAATCAATGTAATGTCAGTGTTTTAATGTGCCATGAGCAGTGAGCGTTGATGTCCTTTCTACAGTGAAACACTCAGCCTACCAATATCTTGCTGCAAAGTAGCTCAACTATAAGATGTTAACTTACATTAATGTCTCGTATAATTTGACAAGCAAAGACAAAGTACTGAACCAAAACACGACAAATGTGTAGCTACTTGAGAGAGGTATCTTTGCCAAGAAAAAACAGAGACAAACAAATTCAGAATCTACAGAGAGAGAGAGAGAAAAAGTTCCCCTTCAGAACTAAAACATCCCCGTAATGGTTGTAAATACAGCAGGTTTCTACATAGAGAGAGAGAAAAACATTCCTATTTCAGAACTAAAACATCCCCATAGTGGCTGTAAATACAACAGGTTTCTACAGAGAGAGAGAGAAAACATTCCTATTTCAGAACTAAAACATCCCCATAATGGCTGTAAATACAACAGGTTTCTACATAGAGAGAGAGAGAAAGACATTCCTATTTCAGAACTAAAACATCCCCATAATGGCTGTAAATACAGCAGGTTTAATTGGATGCTTACATATCAGAATTATTATTTTGTGCTGTGAGCGGGACGAAAATGTCTCCCTCACTGTCCCACTTCCTCTCTCTCAATCGTTGATGCGCTCATCATGGATGATTGGTGGTTGGTTGTAACTTAAGCGCTTCATTACCCTTAGAACTCAAGAGCCGTGACAAAGCTCAACCGACCATCTCTCTACCGTTCTGTATTGTGCAGTACTCTGCAGAAAGTTACCAGCAACAAACAGTGAATAACAACAGAATGTTGAGATGGGAAGCAAAATACTCTGAATGAGAGAGAAGAGAGAGAGAGAGAGAGAAAGTGTGAAAGAGGGTGTGTGTGTGTGTGTGTGTGTGTGTGTGTGTGTGTGTGTGTGTGTGTGTGTGTGTGTGTGTGTGTGTGTGTGTGTGTGTGTGTGTGTGTGTGCATGCGTGCGTGCGTACTGGAGCACAGACCCAAGAGAGATGAGATGAACTCAGAAGTCATGAGTCAGACAGTTCATGTTCTATTTAGAAACATACCCGTCATGAAGAGCTGCTGAACTCACTATATGATAGGAGATATGGGACCAAAAGATGTCCCAGTGTAGGCTAAAGTCTTCAAGACTATCAGGGGAGGGGGTCATTGTTTGAACACAGTGGTTGAAGTCCAGCTCGGAGGACCATGGTCACCGGGGGTAAACCCAGTACAGCCTAGCAGTTTCCATGGTTTAAGTCCAGCTCAGAGGGCCATGGCTGAAGTCCAGCTCGGAGGACCATGGTTGAAGTCCAGCTCGGAGGACCATGGCTGAAGTCCAGCTCGGAGGACCATGGCTGAAGTCCAGCTCGGAGGACCATGGCTGAAGTCCAGCTCGGAGGACCATGGCTGAAGTCCAGCTCGGAGGACCATGGCTGAAGTCCAGCTCGGAGGACCATGGTTGAAGTCCAGAGAGGAGGACCATGGTTGAAGTCCAGCTCGGAGTACCACGGTTGAAGTCCAGCTCGGAGGACCATGGTTGAAGTCCAGCTCGGAGCACTATGGGTGAAGTCCAGCTCGGGGGACCAAGGCTGAAGTCCAGCTCGGAGGACCATGGGTGAAGTCCAGCTCGGAGTACCATGGTTGAAGTCCAGAGAGGAGGACCATGGCTGAAGTCCAGCTCGGAGGACTATGGTTGAAGTCCAGAGAGGAGGACCATGGTTGAAGTCCAGCTCGGAGTACCACGGTTGAAGTCCAGAGAGGAGGACCACGGTTGAAGTCCAGCTCGGAGCACTATGGTTGAAGTCCAGCTCGGGGGACCATGGCTGAAGTCCAGCTTGGAGCACCATGGTTGAAGTCCAGCTCGGAGCACCATGGTTGAAGTCCTTCTTAGAGGACCATGAAAAGAGGCCACTTTGAAGACAGTGGACCATCTACAGAAGTGATGATTCCAGGCTGTCTGTGACAGGCTGTCTGATGGTGTGGTATGATGTAGGCTTGCAGGCTAGGCTGTCTGTGATAGGCTGTCTGATGGTGTGGTATGATGTAGGCTTGCAGGCTAGGCTGTCTGTGATAGGCTGTCTGATGGTGTGGTATGATGTAGGCTTGCAGGCTAGGCTGTCTGTGATAGGCTGTCTGATGGTGTGGTATGATGTAGCCTTGCCGGCTAGGCTGTCTGTGATAGGCTGTCTGATGGTGTGGTATGATGTAGGCTTGCCGGCTAGGCTGTCTGTGATAGGAACACAGTCAGTCGTTGTGAGCTGTGACAGCCAAGGGAGGGAGTTCCTCCTTCTCGCTCCTCATGTCACGTCATTATAAGTCATATCTGTAACCTCCATACCCACCCCCAACTGAACTGTACACACACACAGAGACACACACACAAACACACCTCCCTGCCCAGCTCTGCTCATTGTGGGTCAACAAACCAGGCAATTAGGGTAGCCATGTAGATGGATGAGAGCAGACAGCCACTGGGGGAGTTGCAGAACTAGCAAACACACATATATATATACACACACACACACACACACACACACCAACTTTAAAATATAGAGCATCTCTCTGGTTCTGTCCCAAATGGCCCCGATTTCTTATGTAGTGCACTAGACCAGGGCCCATTTGCAGGGTGAAATTAATTCTGGGTGATTATTGAGGAGTAGGACGGGTTATTATTTCAGGTCACATTGTCACATTTATGTAGAAGGTGCAGCGCTCCTCATTTCACATGTTGGCAGCACATCCCACTTATCTTTTGGGCACGGTGAATTACTTCACTTTATATCATATTAACTGTCTTTATTTACGTGGAAAAAATTGTTTTCCTTATTTATTTCTGGTGACATACACTACCAGTCAAAAGTTTTAGAACACCTACTCATTCAAGGGTTTTTCTTTATTTTTACTATTTTCTACATTGTAGAATAAAAGTGATGACATCAAAACTATGAAATAACACATATGGAATCATGTTATAACCAAAACAGTGTTAAACAAATCAAAATATATTTTACATTTGAGATTCTTCAAATAGCCACCATTTGCTTTGATGACAGCTTTGCAACCTCTTGCCATTCTCTCAACCAGCTTCACCTGGAATGCTTTTCCAACAATCTTTAGGGAGTTCCCACATATGCTGAGCACTTGTTGCAGTTGCAAAACCACTTTAAGCAATTTTGTATATAATGTTTACATATCCGACATTACTCATATCAAATGTATACACTGTACTCTAAACCATCTACTGAATCTTGCCTATGCCGTTCGGCCATCGACTCATCCATATATTTATATGTACATACTCGTATTCATTCCTTTACCCTTGTTGTGTATAAGGTAGTTGTTGTGAATTTGTTAGATTACTTGTTAGATTCTACTGCATGGTCGGAACTAGAAGCACAAGCATTTAGCTACACTCGCATGAACATCTGCTAACCATGTGTATGTGACAAATAAAATTTGATTTGATTTGATTTGATGTGTTGTCTGCTTTTCCTTCACTCTGCGGTCCAACTCATCCCAAACCATCTCAATTTGGTTGAGGTCGGGGAACTGTGGAGGCCAGGTCATCTGATGCAGCACTCCATCACTTCTTGGTAAAATAGCCCTTACACAACCTGGAGATGTGTTGGGTCATTGTCCTGTTGAAAAACGAATCAAAGTCCCACTAAGCCCAAACCAGATGGGATGGTGTATCGCTGCAGAATGCTGTGGTAGCCATGCCGGTTAAGTGTAACTTGAATTCTAAATAAATCACAGATAGTGTCACCAGCAAAGCACCCCCACACCATAACACCTCCTCCTCCATGCTTTACGGTGGGAAATACACATGCAGAGATCATCCGTTCACCCACACCACGTCTCTAAAAAAACGGCGGTTGGAACCAAAAATCTCCAATTTGGACTCCAGACCAAAGGACACATTTCCACCGGTCTAATGTCCATTGCTCGTGTTTCTTGGACCGAGCAAGTCTCTTCTGCTTATTGGTGTTTCTTTGCAGCAATTCAACCATGAAGGCCTGATTCACACAGTCTCCTCTGAACAGTTGATGTTTAGATGTGTTTTTTTATTTAACTAGGCAAGTCAGTTAAGAACAAAATCTTTATTTACAATGTTGGCCTAGGAACAGTGGGTTAACTGCCTTGTTCAGGGGCAGAACAACAGATTTTGACCTTGTCAGGTCAGGGATTCAATCTTGCAACCTTCCAGTTACTCGTCCAACGCTCTAACCACTAGGCTTCCTGCCGCCCCCTGTGTCTGTTACTTGAACTATGTGAAGCATTTATTTGGGCTGCAATTTCTGAGGCTGGTAACTCTAATGAACGTATCCTCTGCAGCAGAGGTAACTCTGGGTCTTCCATTCCTGTTGCGGTCCTCATGAGAGCCAGTTTCATCATAGCGCTTGATGGTTTTTGCAACTGCAAATGTTCCATATTGACTGACCTTCGTCTTAAAGTAATGATGGACTGTCATTTCTCTTTGCTTATTTGAGCTGTACTTGCCATAATATGGACTTGGTATTTTACCAAATAAGGCTATCTTCTGTATACCACCCCTACCTTGTCACAACACTACTGATTGGCTCAAACGCATTAAGAAGGAAAGAAATTCCCCAAATGTACTTTTAACAAGGCACACCTGTCAAGAGTGTACAAAGCTGTGATCAAGGCAAAGGGTGGCTATTTGAAGAATCTGAAATATAAAATATATTTTGATTTGTTTAACACTTTTTTGGTTACGTTTCCAAATGTGTTATTTCATAGCTTTTCCTTAGTAAACCATATGGAAGATGGAGAATTTAATGTTTTTTTTTATAGGGCTGAGGAGTAGATTTGTGTGTGTGTATGTGTGTGTGTGTGGGAGGGCATCTCATTTCCTTGATTCCTCGCGATGAGAAGGTCAGCGGGGAGAGACATCTGACCTTCACATCCAATGAGTTTTGAGAAGGCGGCAAAGAGAGAGGACGTGAGGAATCAAGGAAATATAATTGCGACTCCCCCCTAGATTCATCTCAGAGAGTCAGTAGGCTGTCCTCTGTTGATGGCCAACAGCTGTTCTAATTCTGGCCCTGAAGTAGTTTTCCCACAATACCAATACTGGAAGACTGTTATGTTTCAATCTCCTCTCTCTGCTCCAGGTAGATAGCTTGGCTGTGGAGTAGACTTGTGGGTTCTTTATTCTGCTCAGAGAGTGTTTCCCGCTGTTGACGGCCAACACCTGAGCTTAGAACCTATTAAACAGTGGCTACTGTATGACAATGTCCTAGAGTTTGTTGTTGGTTTCTTCCAATACAGTTTCCCTCTCCTGAAAGAGTCAGAGTCTCCTCTCTCTGGTCCAGGAGGGTGAGGCTGGGCTGAGGAATAGACAGTATTTTTTATTCATCTCAGAGCGTCAGTGGGTTATCTGTCTGTTGATGGCCAACAGCTGTTCTCCTCCTGGCTTTTTGAAGGCTTTCCAAACACCTACTGCTGTGATGTGGTGGAGGGATGGAAGATGTGTGTGTGTGTGTGTGTGTTTGATCACTGACAAAATGACTCTGCCTAGCTGGATGACTATGGATGCGCCTCTCCTAAATATTTTGGACACAGCCCTGCAGTACAATCTGATGCCAATCTGATAATGAGGGAATAACATTGTTGTTTTTTTTGTATGAAGTCCTCACCTCCCTCCTTGTTTTGGCACCTCCTCCTCAGATAGGAGCTATTCTACTCCTCGAATTACTAGAGTGTTCTCCTCACAACAGCTGTATGTGTTGACTGAGCTACGCCACTTCTGTCCCAGTCTAGTGTGAAGTTAAGGCCAGAGTGTTTTGTCGTTTTAGACTGTGAGCTATGCCGGTAGGATCCTTGCCCGTGTAGTGTCAGGTCAGTGTGTGCATGTATGTGTGCATTGCGTGCGTGTAGTGTGTGTGTGTGTGTGTGTGTGTGTGTGTGTGTGTGTGTGTGTGTGTGTGTGTGTGTGTGTGTGTGTGTGTGCACATGTAGTGTGTGCGTGCGTGTGCCATGCAGGTGTGTTTTGTTACAACTTGTTCCCAGACTGTAAATGTGAATTATTTACCACAAAACCATTTCACCGTGCAGCAATGTTAGGACCAAGCTTCAATACCTTCCCTCTCCCCTCCACCACTCTAGCTCTACCAGAGAGAACTGTGTAAAGCCAGTCTACATGGAACCAAAAAGGGTGCTTTAAAGGGTTCTCCTATGGGGACAACCGAATAACCCATTTAGGTTCTAGATATTTGTTCTGAGTGTACCATGCAGCGGCCCGAGACCAAACCCCAATTCTGCCATCTCCTCTCCTCCTCTCCTCCTCCGTTCTACACCTTTTCTCACCCCAGTAACACTCCTGCCTGTCTCATAACACTCCTGCCTGTCTCATAACACTCCTGCCTGTCTCATAACACTCCTGCCTGTCTCATAACACTCCTGCCTGTCTCATAACACTCCTGCGTGTCTCATAACACTCCTGCCTGTCTCATAACACTCCTGCCTGTCTCATAACACTCCTGCCTGTCTCATAACACTCCTGCGTGTCTCATAACACTCCTGCGTGTCTCATAACACTCCTGCCTGTCTCATAACACTCCTGCCTGTCTCATAACACTCCTGCCTGTCTCATAACACTCCTGCGTGTCTCATAACACTCCAGCCTGTCTCATAACACTCATGCCTGTCTCATAACACTCCTGCCTGTCTCATAACACTCCTGCCTGTCTCATAACACTCCTGCCTGTCTCATAACACGCCTGCCTGTCTCATAACACTCTTGCCTGTCTCATGCCTGTATGCTCTAGTCGGCTGGCCCTCGCTACATATTCGTCGCCAGACCCACTGGCTCCAGGTCATCTATAAGTCTATGCTAGGTAAAGCTCCGCCTTATCTCAGCTCACTGGTCACGATAACAACACCCACCCGTAGCACGTGCTCCAGCAGGTATATCTCACTGGTCATCCCCAAAGCCAAAACCTCCTTTCCTTCCAGTTCTCTGCTGCCAGTGACTGGAACGAATTGCAAAAATCGCTGAAGCTGGAGACTTATATCTCCCTCACTAACTTTAAACACCAGTTATCTGAGCAGCTAACCGATCGCTGCAGCTGTACACAGTCCATCTGTAAATAGCCCATCCAGCCAACTATCTACCTCATCCCCATACTGTTTTTATTTACTTTTTTGCTCTTTTGCACACCAGTATCTCTACTTGCACATCATCATCTGCTAAATTGTAATTACTTCGCTACTATGGCCTATTTATTGCCTACCTCCTCACGCCATTTGCACACACTGAATATAGACTTTCTTTTTTTCTATTGTGTTATTGACTGTACGCTTGTTTATTCCATGTGTAACTCTGTGTTGTTGTTTGTGTCGCACTGCTTTGCTTTATCTTGGCCAGGTCACAGTTGTAAATGAGAACCTTTTCTCAACTTGCCTACCTGGTTAAATAAAGGTATAACACTGCTGCCTGTCTCATAACACTCCTGCCTGTCTCATAACACTCTTGCCTGTCTCATAACACTTCTGCCTGTCTCATAACACTCCTGCGTGTCTCATAACACTCCTGCCTGTCTCATAACACTCCTGCCTGTCTCAACACTCCTGCCTGTCTCATAACACTCCTGCCTGTCTCATAACACTCCTGCGTGTCTCATAACACTCCTGTCTGTCTCATAACACTCCTGCCTGTCTCATAACACTCCTGCCTGTCTCATAACACTCCTGCGTGTCTCATAACACTCCTGCCTGTCTCATAACACTCCTGCCTGTCTCATAACACTCCTGCCTGTCTCATAACACTCCTGCGTGTCTCATAACACTCCAGCCTGTCTCATAACACTCATGCCTGTCTCATAACACTCCTGCCTGTCTCATAACACGCCTGCCTGTCTCATAACACTCCTGCCTGTCTCATAACACTCTTGCCTGTCTCATACCTGTATGCTCTAGTCGGCTGGCCCTCGCTACATATTCGTCGCCAGACCCACTGGCTCCAGGTCATCTATAAGTCTATGCTAGGTAAAGCTCCGCCTTATCTCAGCTCACTGGTCACGATAACAACACCCACCCGTAGCACGTGCTCCAGCAGGTATATCTCACTGGTCATCCCCAAAGCCAAAACCTCCTTTCCTTCCAGTTCTCTGCTGCCAGTGACTGGAACGAATTGCAAAAATCGCTGAAGCTGGAGACTTATATCTCCCTCACTAACTTTAAACACCAGTTATCTGAGCAGCTAACCGATCGCTGCAGCTGTACACAGTCCATCTGTAAATAGCCCATCCAAGCAACTATCTACCTCATCCCCATACTGTTTTTATTTACTTTTTTGCTCTTTTGCACACCAGTATCTCTACTTGCACATCATCATCTGCTAAATTGTAATTACTTCGCTACTATGGCCTATTTATTGCCTACCTCCTCACGCCATTTGCACACACTGAATATAGACTTTCTTTTTTTCTATTGTGTTATTGACTGTACGCTTGTTTATTCCATGTGTAACTCTGTGTTGTTGTTTGTGTCGCACTGCTTTGCTTTATCTTGGCCAGGTCACAGTTGTAAATGAGAACCTTTTCTCAACTTGCCTACCTGGTTAAATAAAGGTATAACACTGCTGCCTGTCTCATAACACTCCTGCCTGTCTCATAACACTCCTGCCTGTCTCATAACACTCCTGCCTGTCTCATAACACTCCTGCCTGTCTCATAACACTCTTGCCTGTCTCATAACACTTCTGCCTGTCTCATAACACTCCTGCCTGTCTCATAACACTCCAGCCTGTCTCACTGTAAGTCATGTCCCCTTCATCGCTCCAACCTAAAATGTATGAATGAAACGTCTGCTAAATGGCATATATTATATTAGTTATTCCTATTATAATAGAGCCTTTTAAAGCCTGCTGTGTATTAATTCATTATGTATTCGCCTGGTCCAATTTGCTGCTGTACTGGCAGTAACAGTTTGGTCTGTCTCGATCTCCCGATGGAGGGTTGTGTGTGTGTGTGTGTGTGTGTGTGTGTGTGTGTGTGTGTGTGTGTGTGTGTGTGTGTGTGTGTGTGTGTGTGTGTGTGCGTGTCTGTGTGGCAGTAAAATGAGTCACCCTCCCGGGGCTGGCTGTGCCTGAGTATGACAGGGAGACAATTAGCCCTGACTCCAGAGGGGAGGGAAGTGACACGGGCAGGGTAGGGAGGTGACATGTGGCACCATGAAGTCGTTTCTCCACTGTCCTCTTCACTGTCCAACAGGGCCTGTCTCTGTCCTCTTCACTGTCCAACAGGGCCTGTCTCTGTCCTCTTCACTGTCCAACAGGGCCTGTCTCTGTCCTCTTCACTGTCCAACAGGGCCTGTCTCTGTCCTCTTCACTGTCCAACAGGGCCTGTCTCTGTCCTCTTCACTGTCCAACAGGGCCTGTTTCTGTCCTCTTCACTGTCCAACAGGGCCTGTCTCTGTCCTCTTCACTGTCCAACAGGGCCTGTCTCTGTGGCCCATGAAGTAAGCCTTGTCCCAGCCAGAATGACCCATAGGAGAGGAGACTATCTCCTGTTTCTGTAGCATGAAGCAGCTTGATGTACCAGTACACTCTCTGGACAGGACACTCTCTGGACAGGACACTAGTCTGGACAGGACACTAGTCTGGACAGGACACTCTCTGGACAGGACTCTAATCTGGACAGGACACTAGTCTGGACAGGACACTAATCTGGACAGGACACTAGTCTGTGGCCCAGTGGACAGCTGTTAAAACTAATGGGACATTGAATCCCAGGTCAGCTATACAGGAATGTATATTCCTGTACATTAGAACAATGTGGTGATGTAGATTCATTGATGTGACTGCCACAGGGGTGTGATAAGAGTCAACAGACTAATTGTTTAGGGAAAAACAGGAAGTTAGTGGACCCTAAGACCAAGCCCAGACACCATACAATCACATAAAGTCTGTAAAACCTCACTCTGGGAGTTTCCCGAAAGCATTGTAGCTAAAGTGACACGTTATTTCCCTAGACAACCCAGCCGCAAGACAAGAACAATTAAAAAAACAATGTTTGGAGATCAATTTACTGTGTGTGGACAAATTACATTTGTCAAATGAGGCACTTTGCTGTTCTACGAGTGATGTGGGTGTGGATCGCTGTCCTTCTCCATATCATTCCCTCTCTCTTTGTCTCTGTTACTGTCCCCCTCTTTCGCTCCTCCCCTCTTTCTCTCTTCCAGTCAGAGGCTGTTTCATGTGAGCAGGGAGAGCAAGGTGTCAATGAAACGTAAATCAAGAGAGAAAAGGAGATAAGAGAGAGAGAGAAAGAGATATAGATAGAGACAACAATGTGTACAACACTGTATATATACATAATATGACATTTGTAATGTATTTTGGAACTTCTGTGAGTGTAATGTTTACTGTTCTTTTATTGTTTATTTCACTTGTGTATATTATCTACTTCACTTGCTTTGGCAATGTTAACATATGTTTCCCATGACAATAACGCCCCTTGAATTGGATTGAATTTAGAGAGAGAGAGAGAGAGAGAGAGAGAGAGAGAGAGAGAGAGAGAGAGAGAGAGAGAGAGAGAGAGAGAGAGAGAGAGAGAGAGAGAGAGAGAGAGAGAGAGAGAGAGAGAGAGAGAGAGAGAGAGAGAGAGAGAGAGAGAGAGAGAGAGAGAGAGAGAGAGAATTGGGTGAAATACCACAGTGTGCCATCACAGCAGCAATATGTGTGACCTGTTGCCACAAGAAAAGGGCAACCAGTGAAGAACAAACACCATTGTAAATACAACCCATATTTATGTTTATTTATTTTCCCTTTTGTACATTAACTATTTGCACATCATTACAACACTGTATAAATACATAATATGACATTTGGAACTTCTGTGAGTGTAATGTTTACTGTTCACTTTATAGTTTATTTCACTTTTATTTATGATCTACTTCACTTGCTTTGGCAATGTAAACATGTTTCCCATGCCAATAAAGCCCTTTGAATTAAATTGAGAGAGATGGGGGGGCAAAAAGAAAGGAGGAGAGGGATAGAAAACAGAATTTGAAAGGACAACTGCACTCCAACGTGCTGCTGTGCTCTTGCTGTGCTGTGTACCACTGTGAATCAATCCAGCATTGGCACACTATCCCCATCTGTGTACCACTGTGAATCAATCCAGCATTGACACACTATCCCCAGCTGTGTACCACTGTGAATCAATCCAGCATTGACACACTATCCCCAGCTGTGTACCACTGTGAATCAATTCAGCATTGACACACTATCCCCATCTGTGTACCACTGTGAATCAATCCAGCATTGACACACTATCCCCAGCTGTGTACCACTGTGAATCAATTCAGCATTGACACACTATCCCCAGCTGTGTACCACTGTGAATCAATTCAGCATTGACACACTATCCCCAGCTGTGTACCACTGTGAATCCATCCAGCATTGACACACTATCCCCAGCTGTGTGTTATGTGTGTTTCATTCTCCCCTCCTTTCAGCTCTCTGTCTTCTGTAAAGCTACAGTTTCACTCTACAGTCTTATTCTGGATCACCAATCCTTAGTGTTTGTTGTCCGTACTCCTACCTCTGGTCGGAGGCTATGGCATGGCCACAGTGTGTTGCATGCATGTTCACTAGTCTCAAATAGCCACAGTACCTCTACATCTACCCTGCTTCTCTGGCAGCACCATTTCTGTTGATCAGTCTTTCTCCCAATCTGTTCCTGTCCTGCAACATCCAGTACCAGAGCAGGTGTTCCAGTCAGTACCAGTCAGTAGGTGTTTCAGAGCAGGTGTTCCAGTCAGTACCAGTCAGTAGGTGTTTCAGAGCAGGTGTTCCAGTCAGTACCAGTCAGTAGGTGTTTCAGAGCAGGTGTTCCAGTCAGTACCAGTCAGTAGGTGTTTCAGAGCAGGTGTCAGCAACACCAGATGGGCCAGAGTGACCCCTGCAGGTAGAGCTGTGTCACTGCAGTTACCAGCGGGCTGAGGAATCTCCTCTGTTTCCCCTGAAAACGCTTTACCATGCCAATTATTTCATCACATTTTTGAGAGTGGAGGCAACAATTTAGCAGTGTTTCAAATGAATGTAGGGGAAACTCCCTCTCTCCTGTACTGTCTCCCTCTCTCCCCCACTGACTGTCTCCCTCTCTCCCCACTGACTGTCTCCCTCTCTCCCTCACTGACCCTCTCCCTCTCTCCCCCCTGACCCTCTCCCTCTCTCCCCACTAACTGTCTCCCTCTCTCCCCACTGACTGTCTCCCTCTCTCCCCCACTGACTGTCTCCCTCTCTCCCCACTGACTGTCTCCCTCTCTCCCTCACTGACCCTCTCCCTCTCTCCCCACTGACCCTCTCCCTCTCTCCCCACTAACTGTCTCCCTCTCTCCCCACTGACTGTCTCCCTCTCTCCCCACTGACTGTCTCCCTCTCTCCCCACTGACCCTCTCCCTCTCTCCCCACTAACTGTCTCCCTCTCTCCCCACTGACTGTCTCCCTCTCTCCCCACTGACTGTCTCCCTCTCTCCCCACTGACTGTCTCCCTCTCTCCCCACTGACCCTCTCCCTCTCTCCCCACTGACCCTCTCCCTCTCTCCCCACTGACTGACTCCCTCTCTCCCGCACTGACTGTCTCCCTCTCTCCCCACTGACTGTCTCCCTCTCTCCCCCACTGACTGTCTCCCTCTCTCCCCACTGACCCTCTCCATCTCTCCCCACTAACTGCCTCCCTCTCTCCCGCACTGACTGTCTCCCTCTCTCCCCACTGACCCTCTCCATCTCTCCCCACTAACTGCCTCCCTCTCTCCCGCACTGACTGTCTCCCTCTCTCCCCACTGACCCTCTCCCTCTCTCCCCACTGACTGTCTCCCTCTCTCCCGCACTGACTGTCTCCCTCTCTCCCCCACTGACTGTCTCCCTCTCTCCCCACTGACTGTCTCCCTCTCTCCCCACTAGCTGTCTCCCTTTCTCCCCCACTGTTACATCCCTGTTAGTGAGCATTTCTCCTTTGCCAAGATAATCCATCCACCTGACCTGTGTGGCATATCAAGAAGCGGATTGAACAGCATGATCATTACACAGGTGCACCTTGTGCTGGGGACAATAAAAGGCAACTCTAAACTGTGCAGATTTGTCACACAGCACAATGCCACAGATGTCTCAAGTTTTGAGGGAGCGTGCAATTGGCATGCTGACTGCAGAATAAAGTCCACCAGAACTGTTGCCAGAAAATTGAATGTTAATTTCTCTACCATAAGCTGCCTCCAACGTCGTTTTAGAGAATTGTATGCTTGTCTAAGATAAATTCAGAGTGGCTACTCATCATACATTATTTCAGTTGAGGTTTTCTGTAAACAGGTGCAACCAAACGATGTCATCCTACGGTTCTTGGCAGTGATTCTGTCAACAAGAGGACTCTATAACAAACTAGACTGTTCCATCTCAGAGCTTAACCTCCTGACATTAGCATAGAAAACATTATCTAGAGTGTCATAGTCAGTCATAGTAGTACGGCGTGTCTATCAGTCTACTAGCATCATTACAATGCCACAGAGAAACCTTCACACAAGGGTTTAATCAGTGGAGGCTGGTGGGAGGAGCTATAGGAGGACAGGGTCATTGTAAAGGCTGGAATGGAATAAACATATGTATCTAACATATGGAAACCACATGACTCCATTCCATTGACTCCATTCCAGCCTTTACAATGACCCCGTACTCCTATAGCTCCTCCCACCAGCCTCCACTGGTTTTAATGCTAGTGTTTACACATATATCCCCTCCCATTTCCCACTACATCACATTGTCATCAGCTAATGACGAGGACCAACTAGCTTTAATGTGTCAGACACTTAACCTACATGTTAAAGGGATAGTTCACACAAATGACTAAATGACATACTGGTTTCCTTACCCTGTCAGCAGCCTATGGACTAGATATGACAGAAATCCATGCTCTGGTTTTGTTTACCTAACCACTGTTTCAAATGCTAACGTTTTAGCATTTGTGGCACAAATCCAAAGGAAGTCAATGGTACCTAAATTAGCATTTTCGCAATTCATGCCCAAATCAAAGTCTCGAGCTCACAGAAAATGATGAAGAGTTCACTCATAATAAAACTGACTTACTAAGCCTACCTGTGAGCATATTTTATGGTGAACATCTATTGCAATGTAATTCTGCATAGAATAATGATTAATTAATGATGATGATGATGATGTTAAAAGAGATGGCATACAATATTTAGTAGGTCCTTTAACAAAGTATCTCATAAGTATTTCAGAACCTACTGTAGGGTATGTACCAGAAATAATAGTGTGAAGACAAGCAGATAGAATGAAGATGAGAGAATTGGCTGAGGCCTGAAGGCTTACGTTAGCTCCCTGGGCTGATGCCTAGGCTTTAGCTTAGTGGGTTAACATTATGTAGTAGCATGAAGGAGACCCAGGTTTAAATCCAGTGAATCACAACTGAGGTTGAATGGCTTAAATTAATGTACGTGATATCGACATGTAGGCTACTGTAGTGTAGTACTCCAGTACAGAGCTTCTGTAGTGTTTTACTCCAGTATAGAGCTACTGTAGCGTAGTACTCCAGTACATAGTTACTGTAGTGTAGTACTCCAGTACAGAGCTTCTGTAGTGTTTTACTCCAGTATAGAGCTACTTTAGTGTAGTACTCCAGTACAGAGCTTCTGTAGCGTAGTACTCCAATACATAGTTACTGTAGTGTAGTACTCCAGTACAGAACTACTGTAGTGTAGTACTCCAGTACAGAACTACTATAGTGTAGTACTCCAGTATAGAGTTACTGTAGTGGTTTACTCCAGTACAGAACTACTGTAGTGTTTTACTCCAGTACATAGTTACTGTAGTGTAGTACTCCAGTACAGAACTACTGTAGTGTGTAGTACTCCAGTACAAAACTACTGTAGTGTAGTACTCCAGTACATAGTTACTGTAGTGTAGTACTCCAGTACAGAGCTTCTGTAGTGTTTTACCCCAGTATAGAGCTACTGTAGTGTAGTACTCCAGTACAGAGCTTCTGTAGTGTTTTACTCCAGTATAGAGCTACTGTAGCGTAGTACTCCAGTACATAGTTACTGTAGTGTAGTACTCCAGTACAGAGCTTCTGTAGTGTTTTACTCCAGTATAGAGCTACTTTAGTGTAGTACACCAGTACAGAGCTTCTGTAGCGTAGTACTCCAGTACATAGTTACTGTAGTGTAGTACTCCAGTACATAGTTACTGTAGTGTAGTACTCCAGTACAGAACTACTGTAGTGTAGAACTCCAGTATAGAGTTACTGTAGTGTTTTACTCCAGTAAAGAACTACTGTAGTGTAGAACTCCAGTACAGAACTAGTGTAGTGTAGTACTCCAGTACATAGTTACTGTAGTGTAGTACTCCAGTACAGAACTACTGTAGTGTAGTACTCCAGTACATAGTTACTGTAGTGTTGTACTCCAGTACATAGTTACTGTAGTGTAGTACTCCAGTACAGAACTACTGTAGTGTAGTACTCCAGTACAGAACTACTATAGTGTAGTACTCCAGTATAGAGTTACTGTAGTGGTTTACTCCAGTACAGAACTACTGTAGTGTTTTACTCCAGTACATAGTTACTGTAGTGTAGTACTCCAGTACAGAACTACTGTAGTGTAGTACTCCAGTACTGAACTACCGTAGTGTAGTACTCCAGTACATAGTTACTGTAGTGTAGTACTCCAGTACAGAGCTTCTGTAGTGTTTAAACCCCAGTATAGAGCTACTGTAGTGTAGTACTCCAGTACAGAGCTTCTGTAGTGTTTTACTCCAGTATAGAGCTACTGTAGCGTAGTACTCCAGTACATAGTTACTGTAGTGTAGTACTCCAGTACAGAGCTTCTGTAGTGTTTTACTCCAGTATAGAGCTACTTTAGTGTAGTACTCCAGTACAGAGCTTCTGTAGCGTAGTACTCCAGTACATAGTTACTGTAGTGTTTTACTCCAGTACATAGTTACTGTAGTGTAGTACTCCAGTACAGAACTAGTGTAGTGTAGTACTCCAATACATAGTTACTGTAGTGTAGTACTCCAGTACAGAACTACTGTAGTGTAGTACTCCAGTACAGAACTACTATAGTGTAGTACTCCAGTATAGAGTTACTGTAGTGTTTTACTCCAGTACTGAACTACTGTAGTGGTTTACTCCAGTACATAGTTACTGTAGTGTAGTACTCCAGTACAGAACTACTGTAGTGTAGTACTCCAGTACTGAACTACTATAGTGTAGTACTCCAGTACTGAACTACTGTAGCGTAGTACTCCAGTAAATAGTTACTGTAGTGTAGTACTCCAGTACAGAACTACTGTAGTGTAGTACTCCAGTACATAGTTACTGTAGTGTAGTACTCCAGTACAGAACTACTGTAGTGTAGTACTCCAGTATAGAGCTACTGTAGTGTTTTACTCCAGTACAGAACTACTGTAGTGTAGTACTCCAGTACATAGTTACTGTAGTGTAGTACTCCAGTACAGAACTACTGTAGTGTAGTACTCCAGTACAAAGTTACTGTAGTGTTGTACTCCAGTACATAGTTACTGTAGTGTAGTACTCCAGTACAGAGCTTCGGTAGTGTTTTACTCCAGTATAGAGCTACTGTAGCGTAGTACTCCAGTACATAGTTACTGTAGTGTAGTACTCCAGTACAGAACTACTGTAGTGTAGTACTCCAGTATAGAGCTACTGTAGTGTTTTACTCCAGTACAGAACTACTGTAGTGTAGTACTCCAGTACATAGTTACTGTAGTGTAGTACTCCAGTACAGAACTACTGTAGTGTAGTACTCCAGTACATAGTTACTGTAGTGTTGTACTCCAGTACAGAAACACTGTAGTGTAGTACTCCAGTACATAGTTACTGTAGTGTTGTACTCCAGTACATAGTTACTGTAGTGTAGTACTCCAGTACATAGTTATTGAGGTGTAGTACTCCAGTACATAGTTACTGTAGTGTCGTTCTCCAGTAGATAGTTACTGTAGTGTAGTACTCCAGTACATAGTTACTGTAGTGTAATACTCCAGTACATAGTTACTGTAGTGTTGTACTCCGGTACATACCTTCTGTAGTGTTTTACTCCAGTATAGAGCTACTGTAGTGTAGTACTCCAGTACATAGTTACTGTAGTGTTTTACTCCAGTACAGAACTACTGTAGTGTAGTACTCCAGTACATAGTTACTGTAGTGTAGTACTCCAGTACATAACTACTGTAGTGTAGTACTCCAGTACAAAGTTACTGTAGTGTTGTACTCCAGTACATAGTTACTGTAGTGTAGTACTCCAGTACAGAGCTTCGGTAGTGTTTTACTCCAGTATAGAGCTACTGTAGCGTAGTACTCCAGTACATAGTTACTGTAGTGTAGTACTCCAGTACAGAACTACTGTAGTGTTTTACTCCAGTACATAGTAACTGTAGTGTAGTACTCCAGTACAGAACTATTGTAGTGTAGTACTCCAGTACATAGTTACTGTAGTGTAGTACTCCAGTACAGAACTACTGTAGTGTAGTACTCCAGTACATAGTTACTGTAGTGTTTTACTCCAGTACAGAACTACTGTAGTGTTTTACTCCAGTACATAGTTACTGTAGTGTAGTACTCCAGTACAGAA
This sequence comes from Brachymystax lenok tsinlingensis, assembly GCA_030435695.1. NCBI lineage: Eukaryota > Metazoa > Chordata > Actinopteri > Salmoniformes > Salmonidae > Brachymystax > Brachymystax lenok. Next base: position 80,209,023 of record CM059780.1, read on the forward strand.
CTAATGTAGTGTAGTACTCCAGTACATAGTTACTGTAGTGTAGTACTCCAGTACAGAACTACTGTAGTGTAGTACTCCAGTACATAGTTACTGTAGTGTTGTACTCCAGTACAGAACCACTGTAGTGTAGTACTCCAGTACATAGTTACTGCAGTGTAGTACTCCAGTACATAGTTACTGTAGTGTTTTACTCCAGTACAGAACTACTGTAGTGTTTTACTCCAGTACATAGTTACTGTAGTGTAGTACTCCAGTACAGAACTACTGTAGTGTAGTACTCCAGTACATAGTTACTGTAGTGTTGTGCTCCGGTACGTACCTTCTGTATTGTAGTACTCCAGTACATAGTTACTGTAGTGTTGTACTCCGGTACATACCTTCTGTAGTGTTTTACTCCAGTATAGAGCTACTGTAGTGTAGTACTCCAGTACATAGTTACTGTAGTGTTTTACTCCAGTACAGAACTACTGTAGTGTTTTACTCCAGTACATAGTTACTGTAGTGTAGTACTCCAGTACAGAACTACTGTAGTGTAGTACTCCAGTACATAGTTACTGTAGTGTATTACTCCAGTACATAACTACTGTAGTGTAGTACTCCAGTACATAGTTACTGTAGTGTTGTACTCCAGTACAGAACCACTGTAGTGTAGTACTCCAGTACATAGTTACTGTAGTGTTGTACTCCAGTACATAGTTACTGTAGTGTAGTACTCCAGTACATAGTTATTGAGGTGTAGTACTCCAGTACATAGTTACTGTAGTGTCGTTCTCCAGTAGATAGTTACTGTAGTGTAGTACTCCAGTACATAGTTACTGTAGTGTAATACTCCAGTACATAGTTACTATAGTGTAGTACTCCAGTACATAGTTACTGTAGTATAGTACTCCAGTACATAGTTACTGTAGTGTAGTACTCCAGTACAGTTACTGTAGAGTAGTACTCCAGTACATAGTTACTGTAGTGTAGTACTCCAGTACATAGTTACTGTAGAGTAGTACTCCAGTACATAGTTACTGTAGTGTAGTACTCCAGTACATAGTTACTGTAGTGTAGAATTCCAGTACATAGTTACTGTAGTGTAGTACTCCAGTACATAGTTACTGTAGTGTAGTACTCCAGTACATAGTTACTGTAGTGTAGTACTCCAGTACATAGTTACTTTAGTGTAGTACTCCAGTACATTGTCAGTGTAGTGTAGTACTCCAGTACATAGTTAGTGTAGTGTAGTACTCCAGTGCATAGTTACTGTAGTGTAGTACTCCAGTACATAGTTATTGTAGTGTAGTACTCCAGTACATAGTTACTGTAGTGTAGTACTCCAGTACAGAACTACTTTAGTGTAGTACTCCAGTACATAGTTACTGTAGTGTTTTACTCCAGTACAGAACTACTGTAGTGTTTTACTCCAGTACATAGTTACTGTAGTGTAGTACTCCAGTACAGAACTACTGTAGTGTAGTACTCCAGTACAGAACTACTGTAGTGTAGTACTCCAATACAGTACTACTGTAGTGTAGTGCTCCAGTACAGAACTACTGTAGTGTAGTACTCCAGTACTGAACTACTGTAGTGTAGTACTCCAGTACTGAACTACTGTAGTGTAGTACTCCAGTACTGAACTACTGTAGTGTAGTACTCCAGTACAGAACTACTGTAGTGTAGTACTCCAGTACAGAACTACTGTAGTGTAGTACTCCAGTACAGAACTACTGTAGTGTAGTACTCCAGTACAGAACTACTGTAGTGTAGTACTCCAGTACTGAACTACTGTAGTGTAGTACTCCAGTACAGAACTACTGTAGTGTAGTGCTCCAGTACAGAACTACTGTAGTGTAGTACTCCAGTACATAGTTACTGTAGTGTAGTACTCCAGTACATAGTTACTGTAGTGTAGTACTCCAGTACAGAGCACCTCAGTGATTTCATACTAATGCATCTACATTACATATGGCTCACATTCATTTAAAGATAATCACTAACCAGAACAGTTCTCATTCTCTATCTGCTTTTCTCTTGGACATATTCTGGTAACGAGCAAGGCTTTCACATCAAAGTGAGATCACCCCACCCTGCCGAGCTGGAACATAATTGCTGCTATTTAGGACAATAATTGGTTCATTTGCATAAAATATGTTTGAATATATCACTAAGATCAGAGAAGTCTGAAGTGCATCTGTGAATTTGAATGAAACTATAGAGAAAGAGAAATACGGAAAGAGAAAGAAGGAGAAATAGAGAGAGAGAAAGAGAAATGGAGAATGTTACGCATTAATGTTAGCTCACCGAAACATGTTCAGCACCATGGATAGCTCCTAGCACCAACAGCACAAGTGACTGTAGGATCAAATGCATGGATAGACATTCAATATTTTGACAGTGAAACGCTACCTCACCGAGTGTGAAGTAAAATAGTTATCCTGAATTCTGTGTTAGTTATGTGACAAGGTAGAGATGATATGACATGCAGCACCATGGCCCGTATTCTTAAACCCATCTCAGAGTAGGAGTGCCGATCTAGGATCAGGTCCCTCTGTCTATATAATCTAATTTATTATTATCTAAAAGTGTAAACTGATCCTAGATCAGCACTGCTGCTCTGAGACGCTTCATGAATACGGGCCCAGTAGGCTTGGCTTGGTCCTAAGGGAGTGAGTTATTCCATATTCTGTCAACAGAGGGTGCTATAGTTTATGATAAACTGGAAACGGAAGGCTGCCGGGTGAAGTTTCAGCCAGGTCACCCGTGATACAAGTCAGGATTAGATGTCTATCCATGTCTGAGGACGTAGGGAGATGATGTAGTAACCGGCCACTAGGGGCAACAGTGAGCACTGTTTCCTTCAAGTAGGTTTCAGATTTGGTAGGGTGTTGTGGAAGGGGATGGCAGATGGGTGGAAGCATCAGCTTCTGATGCAGAAGGTTGCATGTTTGAATCCAACAATAGAAAGTTATTTTTGTTTTAAGCCTATCCCAAACCTTAAACCTAACCGTAAAACATTCAGTGTTAATGCCTAAACTTACCCTTAAACACTTACCAAGTTTGGAACAACTTTTAAAATTGACGTTTGTGAAACATGGTTGAATGTCTAATTCTGACTTGAAACTGTGAGGTCTTGTTGAAAGTTTACCCTAGGTACAGATCAGCTTGACCTCCCCCAGTCATAAACTTAATCATTCATGGGGGAAATAGCCCAAAAAAACTGACCCAAGATCAGCGTCTAGTGGCAACATCAACGTACTCTAAATAGAAGTGTCACATTCTGCCAGGCAGCAAACTTAAATAGGAACCTCCATAAAATGTAACTACCAGAGCTGAAGATACATCTTAACATCTGTCCGTAATCCCCATTTGATGTGTTGAGCGTATTGTCCATTATCTATGTCCTACTGAATAAAAGATGTAGCACAGAAAAAGGCCAGTATTCAGACTCACTCAGTAAGTCAAGGGAGGCAGCAGAGGACAGGAGACGATCCTTCTCGCCACAGTCTGTGTGTGTGTGCTCGTGAGTGTGTGTCTGTGTGTTTGCATGTGTGCGATTTTGTGTGTGTATGTGTGCGTGTGTGTGTGTGTTTGTTTATGTGTGTGTGAATGATAGTATCTGTGACACAGGCTGCAGGGACGTGTCCTTTCCTGTCCTCAAGATGGCTGTCCCTGTCACAGGGCCAAATCCCCTCCCTGTCTGTCAGGTTGAGGAGTCCCACACCACCTCACGTCACCTCTCACTGTCACTCTCTGTCTCAGTCTGTAGTTCCTTATCTCCCTACAGAACACATGACCCTACAGTATTAGCTACGTTATATCATGCACCTTTTTATTTAGTATTTCATGTTTGTTAGGATCCCCATTAGCTGCTGCCAAGGCTCTTCCTGGGGTCCACACGGGGTTAAAACAGTGACATCACAACAAAACACTACAACAGTCTACATCCTCAATAAAACTATACATCATCAATACATTATTCTGATATAACACATCAACTCCACAATATTACAATGTGTTAGAGTGGGTTAGAGTGGGTGTTAGAGTGGGTTAGAGTGGGTGTTAGAGTGGGTTAGAGTGGGTTAGAGTGTGTGTTAGAGTGTGGGTTAGAGTGTGTTAGTGTGTGTTAGAGTGGGTGTTAGAGTGGGTGTTAGAGTGGGTTAGAGTGTGGGTTAGAGTGGGTTAGAGTGGGTTAGAGTGGGTTAGAGTGAGTTAGAGTGTGTGTTAGAGTGGGTTAGAGTGTGGGTTAGAGTGTGTGTTAGAGTGGGTTAGAGTGGGTTAGAGTGTGTGTTAGAGTGTGTGTTAGAGTGTGGTTAGAGTGTGTGTTAGAGTGTGTGTTAGAGTGGGTTAGAGTGGGTTAGAGTGGGTTAGAGTGTGTGTTAGAGTGGGTTAGAGTGGGTGTTAGAGTGGGTTAGAGTGGGTTAGAGTGTGGGTTAGAGTGGGTTAGAGTGTGTGTTAGAGTGTGTGGGTTAGAGTGGGTGTTAGAGTGGGTGTTAGAGTGGGTGTTAGAGTAGGTTAGAGTGTGTGTTAGAGTGTGTTTGAGTGGGTGTTAGAGTGTGTTAGAGTGGGTTAGTGTGTGGGTTAGAGTGGGTTAGAGTGGGTTAGAGTGGGTTAGAGTGGGTTAGAGTGGGTTAGAGTGGGTTAGAGTGGGTGTTAGAGTGGGTTAGTGTGTTAGAGTGGGTTAGAGTGTGTGTTTGAGTGTGTTAGAGTGGGTTAGAGTGTGTATTAGAGTGGGTTAGAGTGTGGGTTAGAGTGTGTTAGAGTAGGTTAGAGTGTGTGTTAGAGTGTGTTTGAGTGGGTGTTAGAGTGGGTTAGAGTGGGTTAGTGTGTGTTAGAGTGTGTGTTAGAGTGGGTTAGAGTGTGTGTTAGAGTGGGTTAGAGTGGGATAGAGTGTGTGTTAGAGTGGGTTAGAGTGTGTGTTAGAGTGGGTTAGAGTGGGATAGAGTGTGTGTTAGAGTGGGTTAGAGTGGGTGTTAGAGTGGGTTAGAGTGTGTGTTAGAGTGTGGGTTAGAGTGGGTTAGAGTGTGTGTTTGAGTGTGTGTTAGAGTGGGTTAGAGTGTGGGTTAGAGTGTGTTAGAGTGGGTTAGAGTGTGTATTAGTGTGGGTTAGAGTGGGTGTTAGAGTGGGTGTTAGAGTGGGTTAGAGTGTATGTTAGAGTGGGTTAGAGTGGGTTAGAGTATGTGTTAGAGTGTGTGTTAGAGTGTGTGTTAGAGTGTGTGTTAGAGTGGGTTAGAGTGGGTTAGAGTGGGTTAGAGTGTGTGTTTGAGTGTGTGTTAGAGTGGGTTAGAGTGTGTGTTAGAGTGTGTTAGAGTGGGTTAGAGTGTGTATTAGAGTGGGTTAGAGTGTGTGTTAGAGTGGGTGTTAGAGTGGGTGTTAGAGTGGGTGTTAGAGTGGGTGTTAGAGTGGGTGTTAGAGTGGGTTAGAGTGGGTTAGTGTGGGTTAGAGTGGGTTAGAGTGTGGGTTAGAGTGTGTGTTAGAGTGTGGGTTAGAGTGTGTGTTAGAGTGGGTTAGAGTGGGTGTTAGAGTGTGTGTTAGAGTTGGTTAGAGTGGGTGTTAGAGTTGGTTAGAGTGTGTGTTAGAGTGTGTGTTCGAGTGCGTGTTTGAGTGGGTTAGAGTGTGTGCTAGAGTGGGTTAGAGTGTGTGTTAGAGTGTGTGTTCGAGTGTGTGTGATTGGGTTAGAGTGGGTTAGAGTGTGTGTTAGAGTGTGGGTTAGAGTGTGGGTTAGAGTGTGTTAGAGGGTGTGTTAGAGGGTGTGTTAGAGGGTGTGTTAGAGGGTGTGTTAGAGGGTGTGTTAGAGTGTGTGTTAGAGTGTGTGTTAGAGTGTGTGTTAGAGTGTGTGTTAGAGTGTGTGTTAGAGTGTGTGTTAGAGTGGGTTAGAGGGTGTGTTAGAGGGTGTGTTAGAGGTGTGTTTGAGTGGGTAAGAGGGTGTGTTAGAGGGTGTGTTAGAGGGTGTGTTAGAGGGTGTGTTAGAGTGTGTGTTAGAGTGTGTGTGCCTCTTCACAGTCCGCATTGTGCCGTGAGGTGTTGTTTTATCTCTTTATATTGCTCGCTTTAGTTTCTTGATGTGGAGGAGAGTTATTATGCCATTTAGCGGATGCTTTTATCCAAAGCGACTTACAGTCATGTGGGCATACATACTACATACCTGTGGTCCCGGGAATCCAACCCACTATCCTGGCGTTGCAGGCGCCAAGCTCTACCAACTGAGTTCACTATCTCCCTGTGTCTCAGACTATACCTGTCTGTCTGTCTACCTTCCCTCAGCCCACCAGAGGAGGCTGATGGGAGGAGCTGTAGGAGGATGGGCTCATTGTAATGGCTTAAATGGAACGGAGTCAAACGTGGTCCATTGCAACCATTACAATGAGCCCGTCCTCCTATAGCTCCTCCCACCAGCCTCCTCTGCAGAAAAATTATAGTATCATAGTAAACTACTACTGAGTTCTCATGCTAAACCCCTCTAACTGTCACTCTGCATCTCATCCTGTAACTAAACCCCTCTAACTGTCACTCTGCATCTCATCCTGTAACTAAACCCCTCTAACTGTCACTCTGCATCTCATCCTGTAACTAAACCCCTCTAACTGTCACTCTGCATCTCATCCTGTAACTAAACCCCTCTAACTGTCAGTCTGCATCTCATCCTGTAACTAAACCCCTCTAACTGTCACTCTGCATCTCATCCTGTAACTAAACCCCTCTAACTGTCACTCTGCATCTCATCCTGTAACTAAACCCCTCTAACTGTCACTCTGCATCTCATCCTGTAACTAAACCCCTCTAACTGTCACTCTGCATCTCATCCTGTAACTAAACCCCTCTAACTGTCACTCTGCATCTTATCCTGTAACTAAACCCCCCTCTAACTGTCACTCTGCATCTCATCCTGTAACTAAACCCTCTAACTGTCACTCTGCATCTCATCCTGTAACTAAACCCTCCTAACTGTCAGTCTGCATCTCATTCTGTAACTAAACCCCTCTAACTGTCACTCTGCATCTCATCCTGTAACTAAACCCCTCTAGCTGTCAGTCTGCATCTCATCCTGTAACTAAACCCCTCTAACTGTCAGTCTGCATCTCATCCTGTAACTAAACCCCTCTAACTGTCACTCTGCATCTCATTCTGTAACTAAACCCCTCTAACTGTCACTCTGCATCTCATCCTGTAACTAAACCCTTCTGTCACTCTGCATCTCATCCTGTAACTAAACCCCTCTAACTGTCAGTCTGCATCTCATCCTGTAACTAAACCCCTCTAACTGTCACTCTGCATCTCATCCTGTAGCTAAATAGTTTGCCTTGTAGATCATAATAAATAAGATCATATGGACTGTCTTAAGTGATATGACATGCTATTCTATAAAAGAATTTCTCTGTAATTAATATTACCTGATTAAACTAATTATGTAAATGTGATTAACTAGAAAGTTGGGGCACCTTGAAAGAATGTTTATAGAGCTGTTATCTTCCGAATAAACTCTTAAAGACCTGGTAATCTTTTACATCAGTAGCAGTCAGTCAATAATCACCTTATTATTCAGTCTCATCTGAACATCATTGTCACGATCTTCTGTCGGGACAGACCAAGACGCAGCGAGGCATCCAGTATACATGTTTATTAAGAAAACGAAACTCACGTAACTGGGCAAAAACAACAAAACGAAGATCGCAACATATAACATAGACTTACAAACACACGGACGCTATGCCTAAACAATTACCCACAAAACCTAAATGAAAACCCCAAACATATATGGTTCCCAATTAGAGACAACGACACACAGCTGCCTCTAATTGGGAACCATTACTAACATAGATATATAACACCTAGAACACAAAAACCCTACACCAAAACCAAAGCAAAAACACGCCAGCCTGTCTAATCAGGCCTGGGCGTGACAATGCCCAAAGGCACGGACTCGACCGCGCCACCCAAAGAATCCATGGGGGTCTTGAGATGGGTTTCTTTGTCCCAGGTAGCGCTCTGGTGCTGGCCGTGCTGGTCAAGTCACGCACCGGAGGCCCTGGGCCATTGCAGGACTGGGGACCCTCTCTGGCGGCGCCGGGCTGGGGACCCTCTCTGGCGGCGCCGGGCTGGGGACCCTCTCTGGCGGCTCAGGACTGGGGACCCTCACTGGCGGCTCAGGACTGGGGACCCTCACTGGCGGCTCAGGACTGGGGACCCTCACTGGCGGCTCAGGACTGGGGACCCTCACTGGTGGCGCCGGACTGGGGACCCTCTTTGGCACTCTGGTGCGGGGAGCAGGAACCGGCCGAACTGGGCTCGTGACGCCGCACTCTGGTGCGGGAGCAGGAACCGGCCGTGCTGGGCTCGTGGCGCACTCTGGTGCTGAGGAGCAGGAACTGGCCGAACTGGGCTCGTGGCGCTCACTCTGGTGCGGGAGCATGAACCGGCCGTACTGGGCTCGTGGCGCGCACTCTGGTGCGAGGCGGAACCGTCGATACTGGGCTCGTAGCTTGGCGCACTCTGGTGCGGGGAGCGGGAACCGTCCGTACTGGGCTCGCGCGCGCACTCTGGTGCGGGGGGCGGGAACCGTCCGTACTGCTGGGCTCGTGACGCACTCTGGTGTGGGGAGCGGGAACCCGGCAGTACTGGGCTCGTGACGCACTCTGGTGCGGGAGGCGGGAACCGCCGCGTGCTGGGCTCGTGACGTGCACTCTGGTGCCGGGAGCGGGAACCGGCCGTACTGGGCGTGGAACAGGGATCCTGGAGCGTGGAACAGGGCAGGGCGTGCTGAGTCCACGCCCGGGCACGAGAATCCTGGAGCGTGGAACAGGGGATCCTGGAGCGTGGAGCAGGGACAGGGCGTACTGGGCTGTGGATGCGAACCGGAGATTCTGCCCGTAGGACCGGTGCATGATATTTTGGTCCCAGGAGACGCACTGGAGACCTGGCGCGCCAGAGCTGGCACCACTCTTCCAGGTAGCACACTAACCTTGGCCTGACAGACGAGTGGCGCTGGGATCTCTCGCACTGGGCTGTGGACACGTACCGGAGATACTGCACGCAGAACCGGTGCAGGATATCCAGGTCTAGGAGGCGCACGGAGACCAGAGCGCTGAGCCGGCACCACTCTACCAGGCTGCACACTCATCGTAGCCTGACAGACGAGTGGCGCTGGAATCTCCGCACCGGGCTGTGAATGCGCTGGGAGAAACTTAAGTGCGCAAAACTGCATAGCACGGTGTCCTTTCCGCGGCGACGCACTCCCCAACGCTCTCTCCACAAAGCACGTGGAGTTGGCTCAGGAGTCCCTCCTGAACCGGCCAAACTCCTCATGTGCCCCCCAAAATTTTTTTGGGGGGCTGTCTTTCGGGTTTCCGTGCCAGGCGAGTTCCAACGTATCTCTCCCTCTCCGGGTTCCACGCTCCATATATATCCTCGTAGCTCCCTCGCCAGTCATGCCAGCTTCCATCCTCCTCTTAGGGTAACGATGCTCCTTTTTCAACGCTTTTTCCTCCCTGGGGTGACGATAATCCTCCGTCTTCCCCCAAGGTCCCTTCCCAGCTAATATTTCCTCCCAAGTCCAGGACTCCCGGGTCTCTCACTGCTTGGTCCTTTTATGGTGGGTAATTCTGTCACGATCTTCTGACGGGACAGACCAAGACGCAGCGAGGCATCCAGTATACATGTTTATTAAGAAAACGAAACTCACGTAACTGGGCAAAAACAACAAAACGACGATCGCAACATATAACATAGACTTACAAACACACGGACGCTATGCCTAAACAATTACCCACAAAACCTAAATGAAAACCCCAAACATATATATGGTTCCCAATTAGAGACAACGACACACAGCTGCCTCTAATTGGGAACCATTACCCCAACATAGATATATAACACCTAGAACACAAAAAACCCTACACCAAAACCAAAGCAAAAACACGCCAGCCTGTCTAATCAGGCCTGGACGTGACAATCATAGAATTCTTGGTTATCTTTACGAACCCTGGCTAACAAGTTGAATCAGCAATACAAAATGTGGTTTAATTATTTACTTACTAAATACCTAAATAATCACACAGAATTACATATACACAGAATAGATCATACATGAAAAACGGAACCGATTTGACAGCTGGTTACACAAAGAGAGGGGGTTGGCTTTTAATGAAAGCGCGGGAAGACTGAGGAACAAAATGATTGGGTCTCTATCGGACCTCATGAAGCCATGCTATCGTAAATACAGAATCTTATGCATTCTAAATAACCGCCCATTTGGAAAAGGAAAATGCAAGACATATTTACTCTGAGCTACGCCTCGATAGCATGGTCGTAGATGGAAGGCTGGGTTGCCCAGCAGAGATCTTTTGTCCTTTGTAGAATGTCTGGTGGTGAACTGGAGCGTGGTAGAATGTATACTTTGTCTGTCCTCTACTAGCCCACGTTTACAGTTGCTGCTACTCACTCACCAGCTAGGAGGCATCACTTCTTTAGTGAATAAGAGTTCAAAGTTCATACTAAGTTGCCATACTTTAAGCTCATGCTATATTCTGGCTGGTATCTGAGGGAGTTTGTCTGAGGCAGCTTGTCTGAGGGAGTTTGTTTGAGGGAGTTGACACTAAGGACGGAGGAGGAAGTAATGAGTTCTGTGATGTGATGAGGTCTTTGACCCATGACTTGCAGAGCTGGTGTTGTGCTGTTAGGCCTCACTCTGGGCTCTCTCTCTCTCTCTCTCTCTCTCTCTTTCTTTCTCTGGTGTTGGGCCTGTCTCTGGGCTGGAACAGGAAACAGCTTTCCCTCTCACTGTAACTCACCACCAGTGACTCTGCCCAATCAGAGGATCGGATATGCTTATGTTCGCCCCCTCTGAGTGTGTGTGTGTGTGTGTGTGGACGTGTTTAGGGTTAGGGTTAAGGTTACGTTTTTGGGTTAGGGTAAGGGTAAGGGTTAGGGAAATAGGATTTTGAATGGGCCTGAATTGTGTCCCCTCACAAGGTTAGCTGTACAAGACCAGTCCGACTGGCCACCGTGCCCTAGTGTGTGTCTGGGTATTGACTTTAGAGAACATGGATTTAGGTCTGTGCATCTGACTGTTACTGAGAGAGAGAGAGAGAGAGAGAGAGAGAGAGAGAGAGAGAGAGAGAGAGAGAGAGAGACACACATAACAAAAGGAAAAGATTCCAGGAAGTGAGTCATAGACTTATATCCCTGACTGAATACAGAGGAAGATTAAACTCATCCACCACACAAGCCTCCAGGTGACTACACACACACACACACACACACACACACACACAGCCCCCACCTCAACACTCACCCCCCTCTCCCCCTCCCAACCCTCCCCTGTTGTATTTCCTCCTCCTTGCCTCAGCATCCTTTTCAAGCACTATTCCGTGACGGCGAGAGGATAAAAATATAAGAAGAGCTTTTACTTTTCATCCATGGTTATTAGCCTCACAAGGCAGGCTGTGGGAAGTGAACCGTTTTTCCAGGTCAAAGCTACCTCATCTAGTGTTACTCCACCGGACAACATTACTACATTCTCCCTGATAAATACAGATAATATCAGCACCTGTAGTCGCTATCACCAAATGACCAATAAATGCTATGGTATAATATGTTTCAATCAATTACATGGTAACTACAAGTTAGCTAGGCATGGCTAGGCAAGGGGCAATCTGCGAATGGTACAGTACATCAATTTGTTTTTACTTTGAACATTTCTGATATATACCCATTGATTGTCAAAGAATAGAACTTCAGCCTGATGAGCTGGTTTCATACCTCATCAGAACCCAAAATATCAGCTTGTTTTACTATATTATTTGTAAACAATGCAATTGTAAACAAACACTCTATAGCCTCAAAAAGCCTTAAAAACAATAATTTTGTTTATCCAGCCATATCCCTCTGCTGTTAAACAGTGGCGGGGTGGCCGCTATTGTCGTTTGAACTGCAGATTGCCCCTTTAAATGCACATATATTTGCCCATACAGTTGAATCACAGACTCTAGGCTGTCCTAGACATGGAAGTAGAAAGAAACTACCCTTCCATTCCTGCGTATTTCACACTATCACCGTGGGAGGATTTTAAACCTATTAGTTCCATCCAGAGAACATTCCCTTCTGACTCCCTTTTATCTGGGTGCCAGCTCCCCTGTGGGTCTGGGTCTGGGTTTGGGTCTTGCTGCAGGGACATAGCCAACGGGGAGAGGTGTTGGCCTGGGAGAGGTGTTTATGTTCAGGCCGTCTAATCCTTTCAACATTTTGTGAAGCATCCAGAGAGCTCATTAGAGACCTGGCTGGGAGTGGAGCTGTCTCTGTCTCACTGGGACTCAAGAGCAGCGCAGCACTTAATAACACCTGTTTATATCTACTGAGAGAGAGGGAGAGGGGAGCGAGAGAGAGAGAGAGAGAGAGGGAGAATACTATACATATTCAGAGTCCTCAGTGAGTGATGGCTTCTAGAACTCCTGACAGCTAGTTTCCTCCTTTCTGATTAACGTCAACCTCCTCCAGTCTTCTCCAGCTCAACCATAGCTCACAGGAATAGGAATGAGGGCAACACACAACACATGGAGGCAATACACACAAATACACTCATGCACACACACGCACACACACGCACATACAAAGACATACACACACACACGCACATACTTCATCATCAAATCAAATGCGCAGAATATAACAGGCCCACACCATGAAATGCTTACTTACAAGCCTGTAACCAACAATGCAGTTCAAGAAATAGAGTTAAGAAAATATTTACCAAATAAACTAAAGTAAAAAATTAAATAAAAAGTAACACAATAAAATAACAATAATGAGGTTATATACAGGGGGTACTGATAGCGAGTCAATGTGCAGGGGTACAGGTTAGAGGTCATTTGTACATGTAGGTAGAAGTAAGACATCATAGCTCATAGGAATGAGAGCAGAGGGGAAGTAAATGTTATCTTGGTAGGCAACAGTCTGTTTGTCTGTCTGTCCACCTGTCTGTCTGTCTGTCAGCCTGTCTGTCCACCTGTCTGTCTGTCTGTCAGCCTGTCTGTCCGCCTGTCTGTCTGTCAGCCTCTGTCTGTCTGTCAGTCTGTCAATCAGTATGTCTGTCTGTCAGTCAGTCTGTCTGTCCACCTGTCTGTCTGTCTGTCAGCCTGTCTGTCCGCCTGTCTGTCTGTCAGCCTCTGTCTGTCTGTCAGTCTGTCAATCAGTCTGTCTGTCTGTCTGTCAGTCTGTCTGTCCCATCAAAGAGAGAGCTGGTTTCTGATTGTATTAATGACCTCACAAGACACCCCTGGGAGTGAGGCTGCATGGAGAAAACCAATTACAGCAATCACTAGTCCCTTTTAATGAAATTAACAAGACATGATGCTCCACAGGGCTGCATCCCAAAGGGACCCTAGCAGAGCGCTATGGGGCCTGGTCAACAGTAGTGCACTATATAGGGAATAGGGTGTCATTTGGGACACAACCCAGCTTTTATATTGATCTTTACACGATCTGAGCTATTGCATGTGAAACAGTTATACACTGTTTTAGAAGTCAATTATGTATTGTATATGAGTCTAAATGCTGGGAAGAATGCTAGTCTATAGCAGGAGTCTGTAATCTGTTATACAGCCCATTCACCCTGCTACTGTAATGGTGTTTGGGTGTAAACAGGGTCTAGCTCGACCAGATAAACACTGCTCTATATAAAAGCTCTTCGCTGTTTTCTAAAGGGGTTTTTCTGTGAAAAACACAGTGCAGGATCAGCTTTTCCACACACATGCAGGCATGAGTGTGAACGCAGACACACAAGCACGTAAGTACACACACACACACACACAAAATAACATCCCAACATGCCAAACCTGTAGCCTGCAGGATGATGACGTATGTGACTCTCTCTTATTGGTTCCTGACGGTGTTTATAGTGTGTTTACATTATCCATCAAACATCCTGTGCAGATCTCTCTCCCTCTCTTCCCTCTCTCTCCTCGTCCATCACCTCTCTCACACTCTTTTTTTGTAGTAATCACCTCTTTCTTTCTCTCCCTTTCTCTCTTCCCTCTCTTTCTCACTCCCTCTTTCTTTCTCCCCCCTCTCCCTCTCTCCTCATCCATCTCCCTCTCTCACGTTTCTCCCCCCTCTCCCTCTCTCCTCATCCTTCTCCCTCTTTTTCTCTCTCTCTCCCTCTCTTCCCTTCTTACCCCCCCTTTCCTTCTCTCTATCTCCTCATCCATCAGCTCTCATCCTCTGTTTCTGTCTCTTCCCTCTAACCCAAACACAGACCCTGACACTGACGCACGGGGACCAGTGGAAAATGGTAGAAACTGTCCAATCAATTATATTAGTGGGAACAAGTGATAAAGAGAGGACTGGGGAAGAGGGTTTGGGTTTGGAAAGGAACATGCTCTTCATGCACTAGGGACTCTTTTCCAGTCGTGTAGGAAATGGTGAAATGGTGTGTAAGAAAGGCAACAGTGAACAGTACCTACAGTAGTTAGTAGAGCGAGAGATTCATTTCCTTGAACCTTTAGCCTAGCACTTGGTGAAAACTTTGTGTCTAGTGACAGTCTCTTCAAATAAGTGTTAGGACACATGAGATTTGATTCTGGGTTCCAAGGTAAGTGAGTTGGGAGAGAGAGGATTGGGGAAGGAGGGGGTTTGAATGTCTGGTGTGTTTTTGTAGAGTTCTGTGTATCTGCGTCCCAAATGGCAATCTATTCCCTATATAGTATACTACTTTTGACCAGGGCCCATAGGGGGGAAGAAGGGATGAATTAAACAAATCTATGGATCCAGCTTCAAGGTCCAGCTTTGAATTTGAGGAATATAGGGTGCCATTTGGGAGCCCATTTCTTCAGATCAGGGGATTCTAGCCTGTAGAAGCCCTTGTCCTAGTTATCAGATCAGGGGATTCTAGCATGTAGAAGCCCTTGTCCTAGTTATCAGATCAGGGGATTCTAGCCTGTAGAAGCCCTTGTCCTGAATTATCAGATCAGATTCTAGCCTGTAGAAGCCCTTGTCCTAGTTATCAGATCAGGGGATTCTAGCATGTAGAAGCCCTTGTCCTAGTTATCAGATCAGGGGATTCTAGCCTGTAGAAGCCCTTGTCCTAGTTATCAGATCAGGGGATTCTAGCCTGTAGAAGCCCTTGTCCTAGTTATCAGATCAGGGGATTCTAGCCTGTAGAAGCCCTTGTCCTAGTTATCAGATCAGGGGATTCTAGCCTGTAGAAGCCCTTGTCCTAGTTATTCTTTTACCTTTATTTTACTAGGCAAGTCAGTTAAGAACAAATTCTTATTTTCAATGACAGCCTAGGAACAGTGGGTTAACTGCCTGTTCAGGGGCAGAACAACAGATTTGTACCTTGTCAGCTAGGGGATTTGAACTTGCAACCTTTTGGTTACTAGTCAAATGCTCTAACCACTAGGCTACCCCTATGAGATCAGGGGCTTCTAGCATGTAGAAGCCCTTGTCCTAGTTATCAGATCAGGGGATTCTAGCCTGTAGAATCTAGTGAAGAGGAAGAGTCTAGCCAGTGAATTATTCAGAGTGGCTTCTTTTAGTCATGTACACACTCCCCCAACAGATTTTACACACGCGCACGCACCATACTCACATAGCCACACACACACATACAGGTCGTCAGTGCAACCTTTCATTATGAATGCTGTGTGTCTGTCGTTGTGGGTGATGTGTGTCAGTCGTTGTGAGGGATGTGTGTCAGTTATTGTGAGTGATGTGTGTCTGCCGTTGTGAGTGATGTGTGTCAGTCGTTGTGAGTGATGTTTGTCAGTCGTTGTGAGGGATGTGTGTCAGTCATTGTGAGTGATGTGTGTCTGCCGTTGTGAGTGATGTGTGTCAGTCATTGTGAGTGATGTTTGTCAGTCGTTGTGAGTGATGTGTGTCTGTCATTGTGAGTGATGTGTGTCTGTCGTTGTGAGTGATGTGCGTCTGTCGGTGTGCGTGATGTGTGTCTGTCGGTGTGAGTGATGTGTGTCAGTCGTTGTGAGTGATGTGTGTCAGGCGTTGTGAGTGATGTGTGTCTGTCGTTGTGAGTGATGTGTGTCAGTCATTGTGATGTGTGTCTGTCAATGGGTTTAGGAAGAGCATTATGAAAGATAATGGGTGGTGGTGGAGTGGTAATCAGCAGGGTATTGATCAAATATGTTGAGGAACAACAAGGATAATATTCAAACTTAGATTCTAACTTTTAATAGAGGATAAGTACAATTTGATTGATTTGATTTATAAGGTGTTGCTATTTAGGCAATTATTGTAAACAAAATGCTTCTTTGGCAACTTCAATAGACCCTACTACTAGTAACAACACAAGGGTATTTTTTAACCAGAGCAAAAGCCAAACGAATTCCAGTGGGATAATATAAATCAGTATTATGTGGTTTTATTTTCTCACACTGTGTAAAATCGGTGTGCTGGATAAAATCTGCTACATAAACAGCCTGGTCTCATAGACTAGATGTAACATATTAAATGTAAATCCGGGACACTCAAATTAGTATGATGTGTTATGTTTGGTATGGTTAGATAAGACATATGGTTACTTAGGGCAAAAACGAAAGTAGAGTGGTTGATCGGGTGTTTAACACAAACGTCTAGCAACCCAAAGGTTGGGAGTTCAAATCTCATCACAGACAATTTTAGCTAATTAGCTACTTATCAACTACTTACTACTTTTGAGCTACTTTGCAACTACTTAGCATGTTAGCTAACCCTTCCCCTAAATGTAACCCTTTTAGCTAACCCTAACCCTAACCTTAACCCTTTAACCTAACTCTAAATGTAACCCTAATCTTAACCCTAACCCCAGCTAACATTAGCCAGCTAGCTAACGTTCACCTCCTAGCCACCTAGCTAGAATTTGTAACATATCATACGTTTTGCAAATTCGTAACATATAGTATGTTTGGCAAATTCGTAGCAAATTGATTGTACATTTTGCAAATTCATAACATATAATACGGATCGTAATTCGTAACATATTATACGAAATTGTTGATGGACATCCACAAATGAATACAAACCATACGAAATGTAAAATATCATACTAAAGGAAGTGTCCTAGATTTACATACAGAATAATATGAAATGCTCTGAGACCAGGTTGGCGAAATTTGTATTTTTCCAAGACTTTCTATTGAGGAGGAAAACGGCCTCCCCATGCAAGCCTTGTGCTTTCATATAACCCTTGAGTAGGACGGATAGGCTACAGTATATTTTCCCTCTACAGTAGCCCCAGTCTCATCAGATCACTCACACTATCCCTGCCACTCCAATGCACAGCAGTTACACCGCTGCCCGCCGTGATCGATCCTTCCTCACATCTCCAAGCTGCAACCGGCTCTGAGTCACCAACCACCTGCCCCCGGGAACCGCGCTTCGGGAGGTCTGGTGGGCTGGCAGCGGGCACGGCACGTCTGGCTCAGGACGGACAGGGGTCCGGGGGAGGAGAGATAATGCAAGTGAGGGAGATGGTGGATGCCTGAGGCACGCGTGACGTGGCAAATTGCAGAAATTGCCTCTACTGTTTTACATGTGAAGAGAGAGAGAGAGAGAGAGAGAGAGCTCAGCTTCACGCGCTGGCGGGATACTGCAGAACCGGGGAAGGGAGGGAGGGAATGAGGGAGGGAATGAGGGAGGGAATCGAATCAGAAGAAGAAAAAGCGACTAAGAGAGAGTTGAGGAACGGAGGGGCCGAAGGTGGATGCACTAGAGAGGACGAGAGAGGTAGCGGAAAACTGCTGATCCGAGGTTTAGAGAAGAGTAAAGACAAGAAGCATCAAAAGTCCCACGGTCAGTCACAGAAGAGATTGGTACCACACCAGATTCAGGGATGTAGCCGAAGAGGGGAGAGCTCAGCCTTTCCGAGCTCGTCACTATGAAGAAACATTCGGCCAGGGTTGCCCCGCTGTCCGCTTGCAACAGCCCGGTGCTCACCTTAACGAAAGTCAAAGGTAGGGAGAGCTCCGTTCTGAGACTTGACGTCGGTCTTGCTTAAAGCCCGATTTGATATTCGTATACCTAATATTTCTAGCCAATTTTACATTCACCCTTGAAACCTAAGTATTGTAGTGTCCAAGGTTAGGCTTGTAAATCAAGAAACTTGGGTCAGTCAGGGGTGATGAATGGTGTTCGTGGAAGAGTTATCCGCTTTGAGGCACCGATTAACTTTTATAAATGTACCATCGCGTGCCAGAACGCTGTGGATTACCAACGGAATGAACTCCCCCCTTCACGGTAATTAGGGTGCGTTCGGGAACAATTTATCTTAATAGACCATCAACGCTTCCAATTACACATTTTACTACCCTGGAAAAATGTCTAGATCATTATGGGAGATAATGTTGTTACAGTCATTTATTCGCACAATATCTTCTTTTGCTGGATTGTGTAAAAGCCAGACTGTATTTCGCTCTGCACTTTCAAAAATGTAGTTAAGATTTCATTTCTCCCCAACCTCATCTGCGTTATCGTCACAAAATATAACAACACCACCATTTTTGCGGGCGAATCCTGTAAAATGAAAATCAGACAACAGATTTATTGCCAAATAGAAGTTTTGTCCTGCAAAATGCATCGGGACATTGAAGTGTTGCGCTGCTTGTCCATCATGAGTGAGTGCATGGGGGAGCATGAAGCTGTTATTGTAGCAGAACAGGGCAGGGACCGACACCCCGCCGCACACACAAATATACACACACAACATCTTTAAATTGACAGGCCCAATGGGTTAAAAAATGGTTGTCTGGCTAGCCAAACTCCTTGCTCCGGCCAAACGCTAAGCAACGCCCACTGACGTTAGTTTTTTCTCCGCTATGACTCTGGATCTGAGTACCTCCCCAACTATTTCTAGAACACAAACACATTCTAACCATTCTGATTGGTCCCAGAAATCGATGGGTTTTGGCCAGAGTAAGAACACACAGAGAACACACATGGGTAAAGCGCCATTTTGAAAATGTGTAATTGGCTTTGATACTCACCACAAACAACTTCAAATATGTAAACCTTTATAACCCTACCAGTAGACAGGTAATACACCTTTATGAACCCTACCAGTAAACAGGTAGTAAACCTTTATAACCCTACCAGTAGACAGGTAATACACCTTTATGAACCCTACCAGTAAACAGGTAGTAAACCTTTATAAACCCTACCTGTAAACAGGTAGTAAACCTTTATGAACCCTACCAGTAAACAGGTAGTAAACCTTTATGAACCCTACCTGTAAACAGGTAGTAAACCTTTATAAACCCTACCTGTAAACAGGTAGTAAACCTTTATGAACCCTACCAGTAAACAGGTAGTAAACCTTTATGAACCCTACCAGTAAACAGGTAGTAAACCTTTATGAACCCTACCAGTAGACAGGTAGTAAACCTTTATGAACCCTACCAGTTAACAGGTAATAAACCTTTATGAACCCTACCAGTAGACAGGTAGTAAACCTTTATGAACCCTACCAGTAAACAGGTAGTAAACCTTTATGAACCCTACCAGTAAACAGGTAGTAAACCTTTATGAACCCTACCTGTAAACAGGTAGTAAACCTTTATGAACCCTACCAGTAAACAGGTAGTAAACCTTTATGAACCCTACCAGTTAACAGGTAGTAAACCTTTATGAACCTTACCAGTAAACAGGTAGTAAACCTTTATGAACCCTACCAGTTAACAGGTAGTAAACCTTTATGAACCCTACCTGTAAACAGGTAGTAAACCTTTAGGAACCCTACCAGTTAACAGGTAGTAAACCTTTATGAACCCTACCTGTAAACAGGTAGTAAACCTTTAGGAACCCTACCAGTTAACAGGTAGTAAACCTTTATGAACCCTACCTGTAAACAGGTAGTAAACCTTTAGGAACCCTACCAGTAAACAGGTAGTAAACCTTTAGGAACCCTACCAGTTAACAGGTATAAAACCTGTAGTATAATGGCTAAGGTTAGGATCTTAGATCAGTGTGGTGCAACTTGTCCCTGGAGTCTCAACCAGAGGCTTACTTTACATTATTCACTCTGTAAAATACCTATTCCTTTTATAACAGTCCAATTATTCCAATGCTTCCGTTGCCTCCTCCTTGGTTAAGTTGCTGTGTGTGTCCTTCCTTCTAGGGTTACCAGTGGCCCACAGAGCATTCTAGTGTGTCTCAGAGTTCCACTATGATCACAGCACATTCTAGTGTGTTTTAGAGTTCCACTATGATCACAGAACATTCTAGTGAGTTTATAATAATAATGATAATGTATTATTATTAACTTCTATAGTGCTTTTCATAATAGAAATCTCAAAGCACTTCATAAGCAAAAAACAAACAAACAATATATTATGACAGGCCAACCAATAGAGGCCAAGTCTTTGAATGCTGCATCCTCTGCAGATGGAGAGGGCCAGTTCATGTCTTGAGCGGAGGGAGCTGGTCAGATGATCTTGTAGAGGGCAAGTCTGGGAACCAGTCTGACTCTTATAGCCACTGGACTTCTCCTCCTTCTCTCTGTATCACCACTTGGGTGACGCCTCAGCAGCTCTGGAAAGCTCACCACACAAAGTTGAGAATAGTAGCCAGTAGTTAGGGTTGCGTAACTGGCACAGAAGTCAGGCGCAGGAGAGCAACACTATGACCATAAAACGGTACAAAACAACACGAGAATAAATGGGCAGAGAATACCCGTAGCTCACCAGTATACATAACGTGCAACAAATACTAACAATACAAACAATTCCAGACATGGACATGTGGGAAACAGAGGGTTAAATACACAACATGTAATGAATGGGATTGAAACCAGGTGTGTGGGAAGACAAGACAAACAAATGGAAAATGAAAAATGGATCGATGATGGCTAGAAGACCGGTGACGCCGAACGCCGCCCGAACAAGGAGAGGCACCGACATCGGCGGAAGTTGTGACACCAGTCGTCCTCTCTACGAGCCGTCTGTCTCACCACTGTTGTATTCCTCTGTCTCCCATTCCTCTCACGCTTCAGACCACTCCTCACATGATGTTTTCAAAAGATCAGGAACTGGCAGCCAGGTGGGAAAAAAGATGGTACTGTGAACAGATGTATTTTTCAAACAAAAACATTAGCCAGCTAGTTAGCAAGCTAGTTAGCCAAGCAAAAATAGTTGACCTGTCAGTCAATCTGTAAATCCTTCACTCAGACTACTAGTAGAAGAAGAAGCTCCACCGCTAGAGGATTACAGGAGTACACAGAGGAAACTAGCATTTCCTGTTGAGATCGGACAGAAAGAGGACAGACTAATTACAGTTTTGCATTCACAGCTGGATGTTGTGTGTGTGTGTGTGTGTGTG
Source organism: Brachymystax lenok tsinlingensis (assembly GCA_030435695.1). Lineage (NCBI taxonomy): Eukaryota > Metazoa > Chordata > Actinopteri > Salmoniformes > Salmonidae > Brachymystax > Brachymystax lenok. The sequence goes on from CM059780.1 coordinate 80,230,302, forward strand.
TGTGTGTGTGTGTGTGTGTCCTAAAGCTGTGTTTATATTGCTGAATCACTCACAGCGGTCTTTGTTGTCCCTGTGTGCTCCAGCAGTGTCTGAAAGGTGAGCGTGCAGGAAGGGTTGTCTCTCTCATTGCTCTGTTAGAGAGATACCCTTCCTCTCGCGCTGTTCTGCACAGAGAGACTGACACACACACACACACACACACATGTTGAATGTTGACCTGTAGGTCTAGAGCTTTTGTAAAAGAAGCAAGCGTAGTGTTAGTTCATTATAATGTCTATTGATGAACCTTCCCTGTCCACCCTAGAGAAACTGTTTTACAGTACAGACTGACGTTATCGTTAGCTTCACAGAGGGACATGCAGTGAGAGAATGATCCTTCACTTTTTAATCAGCTTTATGAAGTGGAGGAGGTTGATTGTCCCAATGGAGGATTTGTTTAGTAAGTGGACCTTGAAGCACAGTCTCATACACATCAACACGGTTACTATGACACAGAAATAGATCCTTGTTCAGTGGCCTCACTGGCTTTGAAGAATGACCTGTCAGCCTTGGAGATATGAGGGTCAGGGTTCAATCTCCCGTGAAATCATTCACTATGTAGGTAGGGAAGAGGATAGAGAATTGTATTCCTATGTGTTTGATAGCCTGGCATATAAGTTGGGAAGTTTGGCCAGTTTATTTTGATGGATTGCCAGTTGCAGGAAAGAGAGTGTACAGGAGAAGCTAACAGCTGTACTTTTCTAGACTGTAATGAAAGAGAAGGAGAGAAGATTAGAGGAGAGGAGAGGAGAAGAGAGGGGGGGACAGGAGAGTGAGAGGGGGAGAAGAGAGGGGGGGACAGGAGAGTGAGAGGGGGAGAAGAGAGGTAGGGAAAGAGGAGGGGAAGTATTGCAGAGTGTGGAAAGAAGATGAAAGGATAGAAGATGAGGGTGATAGAAGAGAGGAGAGTACTGGACAAGACAGGAGAGAGTGATGGAAGAGAGGAGAGTACTGGACAAGACAGGAGAGAGTGATGGAAGAGAGGAGAGTACTGGACAAGACAGGAGAGAGTGAACAGAGGGGGGTATTGCAGGGGCATGACAGGGAGGAGAGTGTATGGAGAAATAATGGTGAGAGTACTGGACAAGACAGGAGAGAGTGATGGAAGAGAGGAGAGTACTGGACAAGACGGGAGAGAGTGATAGAAGAGAGGAGAGTACTGGACAAGACAGGAGAGAGTGATCAATGTTGAAATCAAATTTATCAACCCATGGAGGTCTGGAATTGGAGTCCCACTCAAAATTAAAGTGGAAAACCACACTACAGGCTGATCCAACACGATGTAATGTCCTTAAAACAAGTCAAAATGAGGCTCAGTAGTGTGTGTGGCCTCCACGTGCCTGAATGACCTCCCTACAACGCCTGGGCATGCTCCTGATGAGGTGGCGGATGGTCTCCTGAGGATCTCCTCCCAGACCTGGACTAAAGCATCCTCCAACTCCTGGACAGTCTGTGGTGCAACGTGGCGTTGGTGGATGGAGCGAGACATGATGTCCCAGATGTGCTCAATTGGATTCAGGTCTGTGGAACGGGCGGGCCAGTCCATAGCATCAATGCCTTCCTCTTGCAGGAACTGCTGACACACTCCAGCCACATGAGGTCTAGCATTGTCTTGCATTAGGAGGAACCCAGGGCCAACCGCACCAGCATATGGTCTCACAAGGGGTCTGAGGATCTCATCTCGGTACCTAATGGCAGTCAGGCTACCTCTGGCGAGCACATGGAGGGCTGTGCGGCCCCCAAAGAAATGCCACCCACACCATGACTGACCCACCTCCAAACCGGTCATGCTGGAGGATGTTGCAGGCAGCAGAGCGTTCTCACGGCGTCTCCAGACTCTGTCACGTCTGTCACGTGCTCAGTGTGAACCTGCTTTCATCTGTGAAGAGCACAGGGCGCCAGTGGCAAATTTGCCAATCTTGGTGTTCTCTGGCAAATGCCAAACGTCCTGCACGGTGTTGGGCTGTAAGCACAACCCCCACCTGTGGACGTTGGGCCCTCATACCACCCTCATGGAGTCTGTTTCTGACCGTTTGAGCAGACACATGCACATTTGTGGCCTGCTGGAGGTCATTTTGCAGGGCTCTGGCAGTGCTCCTCCTTGCACAAAGGCGGAGGTAGTGGTCTTGCTGCTGGGTTGTTGCCCTCCTCACGGCCTCCTCCACGTCTCCTGATGTACTGGCCTGTCTCCTGGTAGCGCCTCCATGCTCTGGACACTACGCTGACAGACACAGCAAACCTTCTTGCCACAGCTCGCATTGATGTGCCATCCTGGATGAGCTGCACTACCTGAGCCACTTGTGTGGGTTGTAGACTCCGTCTCATGCTACCACTAGAGTGAAAGCACCGCCAGCATTCAAAAGTGACCAAAACATCAGCCAGGAAGCATAGGAACTGAGAAGTGGTCTGTGGTCACCACCTTCAGAACCACTCCTTTATTGGGGGTGTCTTGCTAATTGCCTATAATTTCCACCTGTTGTCTATTCCATTTGCACAACAGCATGTGAAATTTATTGTCAATCAGTGTTGCTTCCTAAGTGGACAGTTTGATTTCACAGAAGTGTGATTGACTTGGAGTTACATTGTGTTGTTTAAGTGTTCCCTTTATTTTTTTGAGCAGTGTATATTAGAATATGATTGGACAGGAGGGAGTGAGAAGAGGGAGGAGAGGAGGTATTATAGAGTATGGAGAGTAGAGGAGAGGAGAGACAGGAGGAGAGGAGAGACAGGAGGAGAGGCCAGACAGGAGCAGGACAGAAGAGAGGACAGACAGGAGCAGGACAGAAGAGAGGCCAGACAGGAGCAGGACAGAAGAGAGGACAGACAGGAGCAGGACAGACAGGAGCAGGACAGAAGAGAGGACAGACAGGAGCAAGACAGAGGAGAGGACAGACAGGAGCAGGACAGAGGAGAGGACAGACAGGAGCAGGACAGAGGAGAGGACAGACAGGAGCAGGACAGAGGAGAGGCCAGACAGGAGCAGGACAGAAGAGAGGACAGACAGGAGCAGGACAGAAGAGAGGACAGACAGGAGCAGGACAGAGGAGAGGACAGACAGGAGCAGGACAGAGGAGAGGACAGCAGCAGAGATTTCCCTGTTTTGAACAGCCTGCTCCCACTGAGATGTCAACATACAGTACACCCACTCTGCAGGTGGAGTGAATCACAGAGGCCTCTGCGTATAAATACCATTTTGTGTGTGTGTGTGTGTGTGTGTGTGGGTGTAGGTGTGGGTGGGTGGGTGGTTGTGTGTGTGCTCACCACTTCTCAGACACACCCAGCCTGCTTATCGTACAGAGAAGTGAGTCACCCTCTGCCTTTTAACCTCTATATATGTCATTTAGCAGATATTTTATCCAAAATAATTTATAGTCATGCATGCATATATTTTTCGTATGGGTGGCCCCAGTGAGAATCAAATCCACAGAGTCAAAACCAAGCTACTAAATAATGCTGGGTTCCAAATCGACCCCTAGCCCGTAGTCCCTATCTCCTAACCCTTAACCACTCCTGTAGATTTGGGGGGATTGGTCTAAGCCTTAACAATATCATAATAGATAACCCCAGCCAGACTATCAAAAGACAAGGTGAAGCCATTACCATGATGCTTATACTGTCACTATCCAATCGTTTCAGAGGAGGGCCTACAGAGGGGCAGAGCTGTACTAATATCTGGTGAATCTGGTAAAACACACCTTACAGGGTCTTACCTACACAGGGACTGTCTGAATCAACACCCCATATAGGATCTCTCTCTCTCTCTCTCTCTCTCTCTCTCTCTCTCTCTCTCTCTCTCTCTCTCTCTCTCTCTCTCTCTCTCTCTCTCTCTCTCTCTCTGTGGAATGTGGAATGATGAAAAATGGATTTGTACACTTTAAAACACTCCTGCCTCCCATTGGGAGATCACATTTCATTGCCTGCCACAGCTGGACTGGGACGGTTACCACACTGTGATTGACCGTATCCCCATGGGTCCGGTTACCTTGACCACAGGTTATACAGCGATCCATTAACAGATGTGTTCACAAACAAACCTCAAACTATAGTCAGCTCACACTCCCCACCTAGACCAAGCAGCCAATATTATTAGTATTAAGTCTAGTGAAGAGGAAACATAACGCTAATGGGTGGTGGTTGTATGAGAATTGTTTTTGCCCGGATTGTTCTTCAAAACCCGAAATACACAGAGAATAAAGTTGACATTTTGAGAATAAAGTAAAAATTAATTTTCAAGAATAATGTCAAAATAATATTTCTAGAATAAAGTCAAAATATTTCAAGAATCAAGTATTTAAAAAAAAATATTTTCAGTAGGCTACAGTAGCAGGATATTTTACCCAGACATAATCACAAGCAAGAGCTGCGATCAGCACAGACCACGGTACACTGCTGTACGGAATACATATTAGGAACTTCGCCATTCTTCCTTCTCAGACCTCACCACTCCCCTTATTCAAGTATCAACCCTGCACTAGTCAAGTGTCACCCCTCCCCTTCAACCCTCCTCACCCCTGAATTAGTCAGTTATCACCCCTGCCCTGGTCAAGCCTCACTTCTCCTTCTCACCCCTCACCCTTGCACTCATTTAATCACAATAATGAGCTTTTAAATTGGCCAAAATACATGCTATGAGCTGACAACAACAACAATGGATGTGGAAGTATAAGATAGCTGGCCATTATGAATGATCATCATCATAATGAACTATGATTCAATTAATTACAATGACAATGTTGCTAGCTAATATGGATGTCGTTGGCACTCCACTGGCCACATGTAAACACAACCACTCCACTTCCTGGATCTGGGCTAACATATTGCAATCTTAGAATTCTGGTACACCACCATAGCTTAATATTGCTAAATAACATGGGTTGGTTTAATCAATTAAAACAATCAAAGCCCATTTCAAACATATTTCCTACATTTAAGCAAATGCATTGTCTATAACTCATTGATCCTGCTTTGTAACTAGACATACCCCATCTAGTTGAGCTGCTAGCTGGCAGGTGAAGTTCTCTAGGTTTTGTATGGAAACATATTTCCATAAGCTGTTGTTGCTAGTATCTTTGAAATGGATTTAATCATCATGATGATACATTATAATTGCTTGCTGTCTCTTTGAAAGGACCAATAAGGGAAAGGGGGATACCTAGTCAGTTGTACAACTGAATGCCTTCAACTGAAATGTGTGGGGCTGCCTTAATCGACATCCATGTCTTTGGGGCCCGGGGAACAGTGGGTTAACTGCCTTGTTCAGGGGCAGAACGACAGACTTTTACCTTGTCAGCTCGGGGATTCAATCCAACAA
>CM059780.1:80240651-80265651 GCA_030435695.1 Brachymystax lenok tsinlingensis
ACTAATGGGGATCCATAATAAATAACAATACACTGTAGCCTGGTCTCAGATCTGTTTGTGCTGTCTTGGAAACTACCAAACTATGTATGGCAATTTCCATGTTCCAACAGATCTGGGACCAGGCTGTACCTGACTATGACTTTCTTTATTGTCAGAGAATTCTGGATAAAAGTTCAACGGGCCTGTTACAGACCGACGTATACCAGTGCAGTCAATGAATATTCAACACAACATCAGAAGCTAGTCAGGCAAGGGCAGTGCTAGACACGTGGTCAAGACTGTGTTGGCCAGACAGGGAGGGAGGATTAGATATGTGAAGAGTTTCTCTGTGGTCAAGACTGTGTTGGCCAGGTAGGAAGGGAGGATTAGATATGTGAAGGTTTCTCTAGACTGTGTTTATGGCAGCCAGTGTTGTGGTGATTGGCCGGTTTACTTCCTGAATCATTGAGACAGAGCTGAGCAGAGCAGCCTGCCTCCCACTTCACCCTCCAACACAGACCCGCACACCCTGACAGACTTCACCCTCCAACACAGACCCACACACCCTGACAGACTTCACCCTCCAACACAGACCCACACACCCTGACAGACTTCACCCTCCAACACAGACCCACACACCCTGACAGACTTCACCCTCCAACACAGACCCACACACCCTGACAGACTTCACCCTCCAACACAGACCCACACACCTGACAGACTTCACCCTCCAACACAGACCCACACACCCTGACAGACTTCACCCTCCAACACAGACCCACACACCCTGACAGACTTCACACTGACAGACTTCACCTCCAACACAGACCCACACACCCTGACAGACTTCTCCAACACAGACCCACACACCCTGACAGACTTCACCCTCCAACACAGACCCACACACCCTGACAGACTTCACCCTCCAACACAGACCCACACACCCTGACAGCCTTGGAAGCGAGCAGAGCAGGTCCCACTGCTGCCTCTGTCCGATCTGATCCAATGATGATACACTATATGACTTAAAGTATGTAGACACATGCTCGTCCAACATCTCATTCTAAAATCATGGGCATTATTTTGGAGCTGGTCCCCTCTCTGCTAACACAGACCCACACACTCTTCTGACAGACTTTTCACTAGATGTTGGAACATTGCTGCGGGGACTTGCTTCCATTCAGCCAAAAGAGCATTAGTGAGGTCGGGCACTGATTTTGGGCGTTCCAATTCATCCCAAAGGTGTTCGATGGGGTTAACCTCTCATGGATTCACCTCCAACACAGACCCACACACCCTGACAGACTTCACCCTCCAACACAGGTGAACACACCCTGACAGGCGCCAAATTCAACACAGACCCAAAAGTTGAATTATTAAACATCCACCAATATACAAGTGTTCCATACTCATCAAAAGCTCTATGGCGAAAGACCCAGCACATTTGATTGTTTGAGGTAGCACCTCCAACATATTTTCCCATAGCCATGAATCAGACTTAGCCCTCCAACACAGACCCACACATAACACATTTCACCCTCAGCAAAACAAATCAATTACCTGACAGCCTTGAAGAACTTCTGCTGAGGTCATCCTAAGTGATCCAACGAAGACAATCCATGGTTCTTTTGTTAGAAAAAGTAATGTATTTTATCCATAAAATCATGGGTATTCCATTTTGGAGCTGGTCCCCTGCTTGCTATAATCAGAAACGACAGCTTCCACTCCTCCATTGAACATTGCGTGGGGCAAACTCATTCATCTTATAGCCTATAAAGAGCATTAGTCCAAGAACAATCAAACATAGTTCATCCCAAAGGTGTTCGATCCTTAAGGAACAGGGCTTTTACGTATATTTCCACTATCTATAAATCAACCGGAATATAAACTGATCATGATTGTCATGCTGATAAAAAGACACTCAAACTGTTGCCACAAAGTTGGAATGTCACTGGGTACTGTTGACATAAAAAGATACACTTCCTGGTTTGCTCTTCTTCTCTGGTCTAATTCATCCAAAATGAAAATTTATTCACTGTCTCACCAGAGACTTTACAGTTGGCATCTAAAGGCAAGCGATAGGTACTGCATTCATATGCCAAACTTAGATATGGTCATTTTCATGATGGTGAGGGTGATTCCAAATGAGCAATGTGTGAAGAATCACTTTCCACTGGACAGAGTCCAATGGTAGGCATTCGCCTGCCATAATCTTAGCTTGTTTCACTCACAGACAAATGGTTAACACTTTCATGAAATCAGAGTGTTTCCTATCCAATGGTACTAAATATGTTTCCAGAGGCAGTTTGGAACTCTAGTGGCCTGCAATGGGAGGCATTTTTATGCTATACTTTCTTCAGCACTGGGTCTCCAAAACTGACCCCTCAGCTGCCACTCCCTAACAAGTTAAGGTCAGGGCTCCTAGATGTTTCCACAATAACAGCACTTACAGTTGAGTGGGTTGGCTCTAGCAGGAGGACAGGGTTCTGCAGGCAGGGAGGGGGGAGGACAGGATTCTGCAGTCAGGGAGGGGGGAGGACAGGATTCTGCTGGCAGGTTTGGGATTTGCAGCTATCAGCAGGAGTGATCTCTGCAGAGCAGAGCGTTACTCCTTGGGGTGAAAGAGAGGGAGAGGAGGACAGAGAGAGAGAGACAACCACACAGAGCAGGGAATTTGGGAAAAAACTAAGAATAAGGAATCCCAAGATGGAGGGAGTGAGGATGACAGCAAGAGATGGATGGAGCGAGGAGGACAGAGAGATATTTTTCATTTATTTTTTAACTAGGCAAGTCAGTTAAGAACAAATTCTTATTTACAATGACGGCCTACACCGGCCAAAACTGGATGCCGCTGGGCCAATGGGACTCACAATCAGTTATGATACAGCCTAGATTTGAACACGGGTGTCTGTAGTGACACCTCTAGCACTGAGACACAATGCCTTAGACCGCAGTGCCACTCGGGAGCCCCAGTTAAGGAGGGAGCAAGGCAGACAGAGAGAGAGCAATGACAGGGAGCGGGGTGCAGGGGCTGTAGGGAAGAAAAGGAAGGGAAAATACTAGAAAGAGGAGGACAGAGAGAGAAGGAGAGGAGGACAGAGAGAGAGGGAGAGGAGGACAGAGAGAGAAGGAGGGAGGAGGACAGAGAGAGAAGGGGGAGGAGGACAGAGAGAGAAGGAGGGAGGAGGACAGAGAGAGAAGGAGAGGAGGACAGAGAGAGAAGGAGGGAGGAGGACAGAGAGAGAAGGAGGGAGGAGGACAGAGAGAGAAGGGGGAGGAGGACAGAGAGAGAAGGAGATGAGGACAGAGAGAGAAGGAAGGAGGAGGACAGAGAGAGAAGGAGATGAGGACAGAGAGAGAAGGAAGGAGGAGGACAGAGAGAAGGAGGGATGAGGACAGTGAGAGAAGGAGGGAGAGAGAAGGAAGGAGGAGGACAGAGAGAAGGAGGGATGAGGACAGTGAGAGAAGGAGGGAGAGAGAAGGAGGGAGGAGGACAGAGAAAGAAGGAGGGAGGAGGACAGTGAAAGAAGGAGGGAGGAGGACAGAGAAAGAAGGAGGGAGGAGGACAGTGAAAGAAGGAGGGAGAGAGAAGGAGGGAGGACAGAGAGAGAAGGAGAAGAAAATAAGAAAACCTTCCCTCAGTACTTGGCTCATCCTATGTTCTAATCAGTACTGTATTTAACATGAGTGATTGGTGAACAAATAGAAGAGGCCATTGACTATAGTAGTATTGCTTCAGAATCCTCCAGTGACCTTGATAATGGAAGTATCCAGTGATGTAGTTAAGTGTTCCATGCTGTATCATTCAGTGATAAGTGTGTAGCCTCCTCAACAGCATTCCCCATTCACACACAAACACACACACACACACACCCTGTAGTTTAGTGGTCACCAACTGTTTCTGAGTCAACATCACTTTGTGAGACAAAATGCAGGCCGAGATCTACCGCTCAGATTATTATTTTTTAAACATGACTTAAAAAGCATAAGCCTACACTTTTGGGGCGGCAGGTAGCCTAGTGGATAGAGCAAGTAGCCTAGTGGTTAGAGCAGATAGCCCAGCAGTTAGAGCAGGTAGCCCAGCGGTTAGAGCTTTGGGCCAGTAACTGAGAGGTTGGTGGATTGAATCCCCAAAATCTGTCATTCTGCCACTGAACAAGGCTGTTAACCCACTGTTCCTAGGCTGTCATTGTAAATAATAATTTGTTCTTAACTGACTTGCCTAGTTAAGTAAAAAAAAATGCTTAAAGTACTGAGGTTTGTGCAGTAGGCTATATGCCCAATACATTATCACTGCATATTTGTTATGCTTGAATTACCCTGCCAATGCTGTACTTCTCAGACCATTTTTGAAGTATATTTAAAAAGAAAATGGTACATAATCACACTGGTAATAGATCATTTGTAGTATTACTTGTGAGGCACAGCTAAGTGAGCATAATATTTAGCTTTTTTTTACTGGACTGATGGCCTGCATCTGATGGTCAGTCTGAGGGGAGGGAGGGGAGCAGCGGTGAGGCTGCCTCACCCGACTCACCAGCCCTCTGCTCTCCCTCCACTGAGAAAAGGGGACAGTCTTCCAGCTGATGGTGAAACTCAAGTCGCACTGCATTATTTCTGCCTCATACACCAGTTCATGTTGTTACTCCATTGACCAGAGAAAGTGAAATATTCACTGATATTAAAAACCACAAGCCACTAATAATAACACTTTGCTCTACTCATTCATTCCAGCTGCAGTGCTGGTTGTTGCGTGAGTGGAAGTAGGGAGAATGCACATTTTATGGATTAGAAAAGTGTTGACATTGCTGAATAACAACTTAAACATGAACTTACTCATAAAAACAGCAGCTCTTTGCTGTATTCGTTAACAGTCTCTCTCTAGTCATGGTTTAAAAGTTTTGCTTTGCGTTCAAGGATTCTTTTTACAGTCTATGGCTCGAGGAAACTGTGCAGACACAGTGATCTGAACTATCTGATTGGCCAGCGGTAGGCCTATAGGTGCACTTGATTTGCTATATAGGATCACTTTGCCTTCCCGGCGCTAGGGCTGCTGATCTCCAATAGCGCGAAACGAATACAAACAAATGGAACACAAGGCTTTATGGTTGTTTGTTTTACAGAAATGTTTGGTGATGGACTAGGAATGCCTCAGAGATGGACCAGTTGGTGACCACTGCTGAGGTCTTAGTACTCCATGTTGCTTAGCTCTAGTGGTCATGGTTGGTACTGTGACATTACTCCTTCTGAAGCTAGCTGTGGACACGTTGGAGATCAGATGGGAAATGCCTCAGTATAATTTAGCAAGCAGAAGGTTGCTGCATGCAGGCTTGCATTCCTCTTCATGGAATTATTTATAGTTCATACTTGTCACATTCTTATGCAGAAGTGAAAAGGAGCTCCATGTACGGATCGAGAAAAGGATTTATGAGTATTTAAAAGATGCTACGGTACGAGGAGGATATGTCACTATAGAGATACATTGTCACCATAATTAAGTGATAATGCCAGAGAAGCTGGGGTTTGGAGGATACATTGGCACAGGTGTTGTTAGGCCAGAGACCAAGTCAATATATCCTCCAGACACCGGCTTCCAGGGCATTATCGCTTTTATACTACGGGGCACCTACATATTTAAATAATGATTGACATATTTTCATAAAAATGTTGTTTTGATTAATTTATTAATTGTTCAGTCTTTTTGTTCTGTATCTATGGACACGACCCAGTCGTTCAGTCTTTTTCTTCTGTATCTATGGACACGACCCAGTCTTTTGTTCTAAATGTTCCAATGCCATACTTCTAGTTAAATAAAGGATAAACAAAAAGTGCATGTGTGAAATTTTCTTTGAATTAAATCAAACATCCCCTAGCCAACGACGGCTAACTTAGTCACGTCAAAAAGTGCAGCCAGATTAACAGCAAAGTAGCTGCATTTTTTCAAGCTCTTTTCTAGTGACATTTATTTGGATACATCCATAACAATGAGCTAATGAGGCATGATTTCACCTGGCATAGAAAATGTGCTCTCTCGTCAGGACACTGTTGTTCAAAGGAGCTAGCCAACAACACAGCTAACACAGTCACTTCAAACTGAAGCTGGAAAGACTGCAAACTAGCTGCACTTCATTTCGGTTGACCTGTTTCAGTATAATATTTTTTTGTATATATCCATAAAAATGATGCCAGCTGATTGATGATTTGGACTGGCTGAGAAACGCTGCCTGCCTGTCTGTCTCGACCCGACCATCACTATGGGACAGATGGAAATTGAATTTGAATTTTGAAACAATGTTGCAAATGTCGGAGAGACAGACAGCAAGATTAATACACATCTCTGCTGTTGAAAACTACATGTTAGTCTGAAAGAAATGTGAGATCATTTCTAGATGCTTTTTACAGTGGAGATCAAGTTTATAAATTGCCTGGCTGGGCTGATGAGGCAGTGGATCGGGCAGTCAGATGGACCAGAGTAAAGGCATTAGGCATTTTAACATCACAGATTTAGCCGGTGGTAACTTGTGTGGTTTTAACCAATCAGCATTCAGGATTAGACCCACCCGTTGTATAACATTAGACAGTAACAGTGTCCAAATAAAACAAGGCAGTCTGCCTGACACTGAAAGTACTGCTTAGAATGCATGCTTAATACATTGATTTATAACAAGTGGTATCTTAGAGTGGAGTTTGGAACAGATCAAAATATCAAAATAGGATTTAGTAGTATTCAAAGATATTACATTATGGGGAGATTGTCACCATGGTTAGTATGAATAATATCACCATGACACAGTAACTGGGTCCAAATAAATGCGATCCTGAAACTGATTCAATTGATACACACTCACAATAGTTCATAATGTCACCATAGCACTACAGCACTGTAACAAACTGTCCAAGAAGTCTATTAAATACATCCAGGCTGACAGTGAATAAAGTGCTTAGCTCTGTCTCTGTCCCTGATTCTCCCAGGGTGTTGATTGGCTGGCATGGCCCGTGGCTGCGTTTGGAAGATTAAACTGTGCTGCAGTATGGACTCATGGCCAGGCACACACACATAGACAAGCGCACGCATGCTCACACACACACACACACACACACACACATATACAAGCAAACGCATGCTCACACACACATGCACGCACGCATACTCACACACACACACACACAGTCTGCAGTAAGGAGTCAGTGGCCGGGGCCACAGGATGTGAGAGGGATGGAGGCCCAGGAAGGACAAACTGAGCAGAGTGGAGATGACCTTCAGCATGAAGACAAAGAGACACTCACAGCTCAGAATAGAGACAGAGAAACACGACTCTCATCATCGTCGCTGTTGTGTGTGGAACACTTTGATAAACATCTGTGTGTGTCTGTCTGTCTGCGTGTGTGTGTGTGTGTGTGTGTGTGTGTGTGTGTGTGTGTGTGTGTGTGTGTTCCCATTCCCTTAGCTGATTCATCATTTTATCCCTACAGCCCAGATGCTCTTTCAATACAAGACCTCTTGTGTCGTGTCTCTGTCAGATCTACAGCTCTCACATAGAACAAGTTGATGTTCATGCTTGGAATGGCAAACAAATATCAGTGTCATTTCCTCCATCATTCATCTACTTCGGCTTGTAATCTGCACCGTATCGTGTCAGTCCGGCAGTGATGATGAAGGAAGAATCAGAGCGCGATATCAAGTTTATTGCTCATCACACAATGCAATTTGCATAGCCTGCCTCTCCTCACTAATATAACATGGACTTGCCTACTGCAAGAGTTAAAGCCAATTGTATTTAAAGTGCATCATCACAAAGTCTCAATAGAAGACTCTGTAGCGGCTCTAAACACAGAATGGGTTGCTGGCCTTCTGCAGGCATTGGGGTCGATAGCAATCAGAGACTGTAATCTGTGTTGTAATGAATGTAATGAGCCAGAAAGGTCAAAGGCTGCAGCACTTCAAATAAGGAAAGAGTCCCTTCCTAAATTAAGCTGTTTAGAGAGAGACATGGGAAATGGGAAACATATGTTTACATTGCCAAAGCAAGTGAAGTAGATAATAAACAAAAGTGAAATAAACTATAAAAATTAACAGTCAACATTACACTCACAGAAGTTATAAAAGATTAAAGACATTACAAATGTCATATTATGTATATACACAGTGTTGTAACGATATGCAAATGGTTAAAGTACAAAAGGGAAAATAAATAAACATAAATATGGGTTGTATTTACTATGGTGTTTGTTCTTCACTGGTTGCCCTTTTCTTGTGGCAACAGGTCACAAATCTTGTTGCTGTGATGGCACACTGTGGTATTTCACCCAGTAGATATGGGAGTTTATCAAAATCGGGTTTGTTTTCAAATTCTTTGTGGATCTGTGTAATCTGAGGGAAATATGTGTCTCTAATATCTTTTATCTTATATATCTTATATATGTGTCTCTAATATCTAATATCTTTTATCTCATGATTTGGTTTGGTCTAATTGTGTTGCTGTCCTGGGGCTCTTCGGGGTCTGTTTATGTTTGTGAACAGAGCCCCAGGACCAGCTTGCTTAGGGGGGGGCTCTTCTCCAGGTTCATCTCTCTGTAGGTGATGGCTTTGTTATGGATGTTTTGGGAATTGCTTCCTTTTAGGTGGTTGTAGAACGGCTCTTTTCTGGATTCTGCATGCATTATTTGGTGTTTTACCGTTGTACACGGTGGATATTTTAGCATAATTCTGAATGCTGAGTCTTAATTTGGAATTTGTCCCATTTTGTGAATTCTTGGTTGGTGAGCGGACCCCAGACCTCACAACCATAAAGGGCAATTCAAGTATTTTTAGCCAGATCCTAATTGGTATGCTGAATATTATGTTCCTTTTGATGGCATAGAAGGCCCTTCTTGCCTTGTCTCTCAGATCGTTCAGAGCTTTGTGGAAGTTACCTGTGGCACTGATGTTTAGGCTGAGGTATATATAGTTTTTTGTGTGCTTTAGGGCAACAGTGTCTAGATGGAATTTGTATTTGTGGTCCTGGCAACTGGACCTTTTTTGGAACACCATTATTTTTTGTCTTACTGAGATTTACTGTCAGGGCCCGGGTCTGGCAGAATCTGTGCAGAAGATCTAGGTGCTGCTGTAGGCCCTCCTTGGTTGGTGACAGAAGCACCAGATCATCAGCAAACAGTAGACATTTGACCTCTCTCTCTCTCTCTCTCTCTCTCTCTCTCTCTCTCTCTCTCTCTCTCTCTCTCTCTCTCTCTCTCTCTCTCTCTCTCTCTCTCTCTCTCTCTCACTCACTCACTCACTCAGATGCTGAGTGGAACAGTAAGGAATAAGTCACTTCTTAAATGAAAATGTTGTAGACATATCAATAGAATTAGCCTACTGGAATTGGCAAAGCCCTTCAGACTATTTGAGGGGAAATTTGACTGCACCGTCATGGGTACACTCAAAATGGCTGAGAGCTGACATGGTATACTATTCTATAGTCCCAAATTAAGCCGCCTCAGATTCCTATCCCAAATTAAGCTATTTCTGAAACTCACTTAGATAATACATTTGATAATACAGTGGTAGCAATACATGGTTATAACATCTACAGAAAAGACAGAAGTGCCAATGGGGGCGGTGTTGCGGTCTATATTCAGAGCCATATTCCTGTAAAGCTTAGAGAGGATCTCATTTTAAATACTGTTGAAGTAATATGGCTACAGGTTCATCTGCCTCACCTAAAGCCCATTCTTGTGGCAAGCTGCTATAGACCACCAAGTGCCAACAGTCAGTATCTGGATAATAATGTGTGAAATGCTTGATAATGTATATGATATCAAAAGAGAGGTATATTTTCTGGGTGAAAGGATCGCACGCTTTTTTAAAAACTTTCGCCTAAAATGACATACCCAAATCTAACTGCCTGTAGCTCAGGACCTGAAGCAAGGAAATGCATATTCTTGACACCATTTGAAAGGAAACACTTTGAAGTTTGAGGAAATGTGATATTAATGTAGGAGAATATAGCACATTAGATCTGATAACAGATAAAAGATAATAAGATAATACTTTTTTCTGTCATCTTTGAAATGCAAGGAAAAGGCCATTAACTGACTTAGAACTCTAGGTGCAATTTAGATTTTTGCCACTAGATGGTAGCAGTGTATGTGCAAAGTTTTAGACTGATCCAATGAACCATTGCATTTCTGTAACAAAATGTTGTATCAAGTCTGCCCAATTGTGGATAATTGGTCATTATTTACATTTTCAAGTATATAACTGTGCAGTCTCCTCAAACAATAGCATGGTATGTTTTCACTGTAATAAGTACTGTAAATTGGACATTGCCTCTAGATTAACAAGAATTTAAGCTTTCTGCCCATATAAGATATGTCTATGTCCTGGGAATGTTCTTGTTACTTACAACGGCATGCTAATCACATTAGCGCACGTTAGCTCAACCGTCCCGAGGGTGGGACACCGATCTGTAGAGATCCTTAAGAGCTTTTTAAGCTACACAAATGTAGTACTTTTGCATTCTCTTTTACACACAAAGATGTCCCTCTCCACACAACATGTCTGTGCTCTTTCTTAATGAGGTAGATGTCACAGAACACGAACACGTCACCGGATGTCATCAGAGGTATGTTTTCTTTTCACCAGTGATCTAGAATGGTTAAACCTTGTACTTTATGTTCTATAAGGTGTTCATCCAAACTCTGAAAAAGAGTGATACTCTCAAAGGTATGTTTAATGCTCTTTATACATTTGATAGCAAGGCGCTGCACGGGTGGCCTAGCCACCAAAACAACAAATTAACCTTGTACTTGCAGGTTTATTTAAAAAACCAAAAAAAACTATTACTTTTATTTAACTAGGCAAGTCAGTTATGAACAAAGTCTTATTTACAATGACTGCCTGCCGGGGAACAGTGGGTTAACTGCCTTGTTCAGAGGCAGAACAACAGCTTTTTACCATGTCAGCTTGGGGATTCAATCCAGCAACCTATCGGTTACTGGCCCAAAGCTCTAACCACTAGGCTACCTGCCCCTTATTACCAGACTGTAAGGTGGGCATATCTCTCAATCTGGGAGAAACATGCAAAGAGGTTCACCAGAGGAGAAAACGAGTAAGCCTTTTTCAACAAGCAGCATCCGTGTAACACTAGGTTTATTAGTCTGTATTACTCCTGGTCCTTGGAATACAACGGTCCTGTATTACTCCTGGTCCTTGGAATACAATGGTCCTGTATTACTCCTGGTCCTTGGAATACAACGGTCCTGTATTACTCCTGGTCCATGGAATACAACGGTCCTGTATTACTCCTGGTCCTTGGAATACAACGGCCCTGTATTACTCCTGGTCCTTGGAATACAATGGTCCTGTATTACTCCTGGTCCATGGAATACAATGGTCCTGTATTACTCCTGGTCCTTGGAATACAACGGTCCTGTATTACTCCTGGTCCTTGGAATACAACGGTCCTGTATTACTCCTGGTCCTTGGAATACAACGGTCCTGTATTACTCCTGGTCCTTGGAATACAACGATCCTGTATTACTCCTGGTCCTTGGAATACAACGGTCCTGTATTACTCCTGGTCCTTGGAATACAACGGTCCTGTATTACTCCTGGTCCTTGGAATACAACGATCCTGTATTACTCCTGGTCCTTGGAATACAACGGTCCTGTATTACTCCTGGTCCTTGGAATACAATGGTCCTGTATTACTCCTGGTCCTTGGAATACAACGGTCCTGTATTACTCCTGGTCCTTGGAATACAATGGTCCTGTATTACTCCTGGTCCTTGGAATACAACGGTCCTGTATTACTCCTGGTCCATGGAATACAACGGTCCTGTATTACTCCTGGTCCTTGGAATACAACGGTCCTGTATTACTCCTGGTCCTTGGAATACAACGGTCCTGTATTACTCCTGGTCCTTGGAATACAACGGTCCTGTATTACTCCTGGTCCTTGGAATACAACGGTCCTGTATTACTCCTGGTCCATGGAATACAACGGTCCTGTATTACTCCTGGTCCTTGGAATACAACGGTCCTGTATTACTCCTGGTCCTTGGAATACAATGGTCCTGTATTACTCCTGGTCCATGGAATACAACGGTCCTGTATTACTCCTGGTCCATGGAATACAACGGTCCTGTATTACTCCTGGTCCTTGGAATACAACGGTCCTGTATTACTCCTGGTCCATGGAATACAACAGTCCTGTATTACTCCTGGTCCTTGGAATACAACGGTCCTGTATTACTCCTGGTCCTTGGAATACAATGGTCCTGTATTACTCCTGGTCCTTGGAATACAATGGTCCTGTATTACTCCTGGTCCTTGGAATACAATGGTCCTGTATTACTCCTGGTCCTTGGAATACAATGGTCCTGTATTACTCCTGGTCCTTGGAATACAACGGTCCTGTATTACTCCTGGTCCATGGAATACAACGGTCCTGTATTACTCCTGGTCCTTGGAATACAACGGTCGTGTATTACTCCTGGTCCATGGAATACAACGGTCCTGTATTACTCCTGGTCCTTGGAATACAACGGTCCTGTATTACTCCTGGTCCTTGGAATACAACGATCCTGTATTACTCCTGGTCCTTGGAATACAATGGTCCTGTATTACTCCTGGTCCTTGGAATACAATGGTCCTGTATTACTCCTGGTCCTTGGAATACAACGGTCCTGTATTACTCCTGGTCCTTGGAATACAATGGTCCTGTATTACTCCTGGTCCTTGGAATACAACGGTCCTGTATTACTCCTGGTCCATGGAATACAACGGTCCTGTATTACTCCTGGTCCTTGGAATACAGCAGGTCGTGTATTACTCCTGGTCCATGGAATACAACGGTCCTGTATTACTCCTGGTCCTTGGAATACAACGGTCCTGTATTACTCCTGGTCCTTGGAATACAACGATCCTGTATTACTCCTGGTCCTTGGAATACAATGGTCCTGTATTACTCCTGGTCCTTGGAAAACAACGATCCTGTATTACTCCTGGTCCTTGGAATACAACGATGCTGTATTACTCCTGGTCCTTGGAATACAATGGTCCTGTATTACTCCTGGTCCTTGGAATACAACGGTCCTGTATTACTCCTGGTCCTTGGAATACAACGGTCCTGTATTACTCCTGGTCCTTGGAATACAACGGTCCTGTATTACTCCTGGTCCTTGGAATACAACGGCCCTGTATTACTCCTGGTCCTGGGAACACAATGGTCCTGAATTACTCCTGGTCCTTGGAATACAACGATCACACATGGTCCTATTACATGTTTCAAGTTATATATTCAAGTCTAGAAGAGTAGAATGAAAACAGGCATTGAAATCCATCCACCTGGTCTAGAGTGGCTGATATAGCCCTGTAGTTCCATTAATCACCTGGTCTAGAGTGGCTGCTATAGCTCTGTAGTTCCATTAATCACCTGGTCTAGAGTGGCTGCTATAGCCCTGTAGTTCCATTAATCCCTGGTCTAGAGTGGCTGCTATAGCCCTGTAGTTCCATTAATCACCTGGTCTAGAGTGGCTGTTATAGCCCTGTAGTTCTATTAATCACCTGGTCTAGAGTGGCTGATATAGCCCTGTAGTTCCATTAATCACCTGGTCTAGAGTGGCTGCTATAGCTCTGTAGTTCCATTAATCACCTGGTCTAGAGTGGCTGCTATAGCCCTGTAGTTCCATTAATCACCTGGTCTAGAGTGGCTGCTATAGCCCTGTAGTTCTATTAATCACCTGGTCTAGAGTGGCTGTTATAGCCCTGTAGTTCTATTAATCACCTGGTCTAGAGTGGCTGCTATAGCCCTGTAGTTATATTAATCACCTGGTCTAGAGTGGCTGCTGCTATAGCCCTGTAGTTCCATTAATCACCTGGTCTAGAGTGTTTGCTATAGCCCTGTAGTTCCATTAATCACCTGGTCTAGAGTGGCTGCTATAGCCCTGTAGTTCCATTAATCACCTGGTCTAGAGTGGCTGCTATAGCCCTGTAGTTCCATTAATCACCTGGTCTAGAGTGGCTGCTATAGCCCTGTAGTTCCATTAATCACCTGGTCTAGAGTGGCTGCTATAGCCCTGTAGTTCCATTAATCACCTGGTCTAGAGTGGCTGCTATAGCCCTGTAGTTCCATTAATCACCTGGTCTAGAGTGGCTGTTATAGCCCTGTAGTTCTATTAATCACCTGGTCTAGAGTGGCTGCTATAGCCCTGTAGTTATATTAATCACCTGGTCTAGAGTGGCTGCTGCTATAGCCCTGTAGTTCCATTAATCACCTGGTCTAGAGTGTTTGCTATAGCCCTGTAGTTCCATTAATCACCTGGTCTAGAGTGGCTGCTATAGCCCTGTAGTTCCATTAATCACCTGGTCTAGAGTGGCTGATATAGCCCTGTAGTTCTATTAATCACCTGGTCTAGAGTGGCTGCTATAGCCCTGTAGTTCCATTAATCACCTGGTCTAGAGTGGCTGATATAGCCCTGTAGTTCTATTAATCACCTGGTCTAGAGTGGCTGATATAGCCCTGTGGTTCTATTAATCACCTGGTCTAGAGTGGCTGCTGCTATAGCCCTGTAGTTCCATTAATCACCTGGTCTAGAGTGTTTGCTATAGCCCTGTAGTTCCATTAATCACCTGGTCTAGAGTGGCTGCTATAGCCCTGTAGTTCCATTAATCACCTGGTCTAGAGTGGCTGATATAGCCCTGTAGTTCTATTAATCACCTGGTCTAGAGTGGCTGCTATAGCCCTGTAGTTCCATTAATCACCTGGTCTAGAGTGGCTGATATAGTCCTGTAGTTCTATTAATCACCTGGTCTAGAGTGGCTGATATAGCCCTGTAGTTCTATTAATCACCTGGTCTAGAGTGGCTGCTATAGCCCTGTAGTTATATTAATCACCTGGTCTAGAGTGGCTGCTGCTATAGCCCTGTAGTTCCATTAATCACCTGGTCTAGAGTGTTTGCTATAGCCCTGTAGTTCCATTAATCACCTGGTCTAGAGTGGCTGCTATAGCCCTGTAGTTCCATTAATCACCTGGTCTAGAGTGGCTGATATAGCCCTGTAGTTCTATTAATCACCTGGTCTAGAGTGGCTGCTATAGCCCTGTAGTTCCATTAATCACCTGGTCTAGAGTGGCTGATATAGCCCTGTAGTTCTATTAATCACCTGGTCTAGAGTGGCTGATATAGCCCTGTGGTTCTATTAATCACCTGGTCTAGAGTGGCTGATATAGTCCTGTAGTTCTATTAATCACCTGGTCTAGAGTGGCTGATATAGCCCTGTAGTTCCATTAATCACCTGGTCTAGTGGCTGCTATAGCTCTGTAGTTCCATTAATCACCTGGTCTAGAGTGGCTGATATAGCCCTGTAGTTCCATTAATCACCTGGTCTAGAGTGGCTGATATAGCCCTGTGGTTCTATTAATCACCTGGTCTAGTGGCTGCTATAGCTCTGTAGTTCCATTAATCACCTGGTCTAGAGTGGCTGATATAGCCCTGTAGTTCCATTAATCACCTGGTCTAGAGTGGCTGATATAGCCCTGTGGTTCTATTAATCACCTGGTCTAGTGGCTGCTATAGCTCTGTAGTTCCATTAATCACCTGGTCTAGAGTGGCTGATATAGCCCTGTAGTTCCATTAATCACCTGGTCTAGAGTGGCTGATATAGCCCTGTAGTTCCATTAATCACCTGGTCTAGTGGCTGCTATAGCTCTGTAGTTCCATTAATCACCTGGTCTAGAGTGGCTGATATAGCCCTGTAGTTCCATTAATCACCTGGTCTAGAGTGGCTGATATAGCCCTGTAGTTCCATTAATCACCTGGTCTAGTGGCTGCTATAGCTCTGTAGTTCCATTAATCACCTGGTATAGTGGCTGCTATAGCCCTGTAGTTCCATTAATCACCTGGTCTAGAGTGGCTGCTATAGCCCTGTAGTTCCATTAATCACCTGGTCTAGTGGCTGCTATAGCCCTGTAGTTCCATTAATCACCTGGTCTAGAGTGGCTGCTATAGCTCTGTAGTTCCATTAATCACCTGGTATAGTGGCTGCTATAGCCCTGTAGTTCCATTAATCACCTGGTCTAGTGGCTGCTATAGCCCTGTAGTTCCATTAATCACCTGGTCTAGTGGCTGATATAGCTCTGTAGTTCCATTAATCACCTGGTATAGTGGCTGCTATAGCCCTGTAGTTCCATTAATCACCTGGTCTAGTGGCTGCTATAGCTCTGTAGTTCCATTAATCACCTGGTATAGTGGCTGCTATAGCCCTGTAGTTCCATTAATCACCTGGTCTAGTGGCTGCTATAGCCCTGTAGTTCCATTAATCACCTGGTCTAGTGGCTGATATAGCTCTGTAGTTCCATTAATCACCTGGTCTAGTGGCTGTTATAGCCCTGTAGTTCCATTAATCACCTGGTCTAGTGGCTGATATAGCTCTGTAGTTCCATTAATCACCTGGTATAGTGGCTGCTATAGCCCTGTAGTTCCATTAATCACCTGGTCTAGTGGCTGCTATAGCCCTGTAGTTCCATTAATCACCTGGTCTAGTGGCTGATATAGCTCTGTAGTTCCATTAATCACCTGGTATAGTGGCTGCTATAGCCCTGTAGTTCCATTAATCACCTGGTCTAGAGTGGCTGCTATAGCTCTGTAGTTCCATTAATCACCTGGTATAGAGTGGCTGCTATAGCCCTGTAGTTCCATTAATCACCTGGTCTAGAGTGGCTGCTATAGCCCTGTAGTTCCATTAATCACCTGGTCTAGAGTGGCTGATATAGCTCTGTAGTTCCATTAATCACCTGGTCTAGAGTGGCTGTTATAGCCCTGTAGTTCCATTAATCACCTGGTCTAGAGTGGCTGATATAGCTCTGTAGTTCCATTAATCACCTGGTATAGTGGCTGCTATAGCTCTGTAGTGCCATTTAACACTAATTGCCTCTGTATCAGAACTGCTTTTTTTCACTGAAAATAACAGTAATCATGAGCTAGGTACATGTTATGGCACAAATTCTGTTTCCTATCCATGCCTGTAGCTCTGTGCACTGGCAGTCTCACATGCACAACTTGTTGCATGTCTCGTTTGATTATAATGACCATTGGGTAGGTGTTTGTGGGTGATACATCCCCTGCACGGAGCCAAAGGCATACACTACCAGTCAAAACTTTATTTTTACTATTTTCTACACTGTAGAATAATAGTGAAGACATCAACACTATGAAATAACACATATGGAATCATGTAGTAACCCAACAAGTGTTAAACAAATCAAAATATATTTTAGATTTTAGATTCTTTGAAGTAGCCACCCTTTGCCTTGATGACAGCTTTGCACACTCTTGGCATTCTCTCAACCAGCTTCATGAGGAATGCTTTTCCAACAGTCTTGAAGGAGTTCCCACATATGCTGAGCACTTGTTGGCTGCTTTTCCTTCGCTCTGTGGTCGAACTCATCCCAAACCATCTCAATTGGGTTGAGGTCGGATGATTGTGGAGGCCAGGTCATCTGATGCTGTCAATGCTGTTGTGTGTAGCTGGTGTACACGCACAAACACGCACAAAAACAATGGGGAAAACAGAGGGTTAATAATGAACATGTAATTTGGGAATTGAAACCAGGTGTGTAAAACAAAGACAAAACAAATGGAACATGAAAAATGGATCGGCGATGGCTAGAAGGCCGGTGACGTCGACCGCCGAAAACCGCCCGAACAAGGAGAGGGACCGACTTCGGTAGAAGTCGTGACAGATGCAGCACTCCTTCACTCTCCTTCTTGGTCAAATAGCCCTTACACAGCCTGGAGGTGTGTTGAGTCATTGTCCTGTTGAAAAACAAATAATAGTCCCACTAAGCGCAAGTCAAATGGGATGGTGTATCGCTGCAGAATGCTGTGGTAGCCATGCTGGTTAAGTGTGCCTTGAATTCTAAATAAATCACAGACAGTGTCACCAGGAAAGCACCCCCACACCATCACACGTCCATCTCCATGCTTCACGCTGGGAACCACACATGAATTATATAATCCGTTCACCTACTCTGTGTCTCACAAAGACACGGTGGTTGGAACCAAAAATCTCAAATTTTGACAGATTTCCACCGGTCTAATGTCATTTTCTTGTGTTTCTTGGCCCAAGCAAGTCTATTCTTCTTCTTCTTGGTGTCCTTTAGTAGTGGTTTCTTTGCAGTAATTCGACCATGAAGGCCTGACTCACGCAGTCTCCTCTGAACAGTTGATGTTGAGATGTGTGTGTTACTTGAACTCTGTGAAGCATTTATTTGGGCTGCAGTCTGAGGTGCAGTTAACTCTAATGAACTTATCTTCTGCAGCAGAAGTAACTCTGGGTCTTCCTTTCCTGTGGCAGTCCTCATGAGTGCATGACTGACTTTCATGTCTTAAAGTAGTGATGGACTGTCGTTTCCTTTTGCTTATTTGAGCTGTTCTTTCCATAATATGGACTTGTTCTTTTACCAAATATTCTGCCTTGTCACAACACAACTGATTGGCTCAAACGCATTAGGAAGGAAAGAAATTCCACAAATTAACAAGGCACACCTGTTAATACTTTTTTTAAATTAACCTTTAGTTAGCTAGGCAAGTCAGTTAAGAACAAATTCTTATTTACAATGACAGCCTATTCCAGCCAAACCCTGGTGACGCTGGGCCAATTGTTCTCCACCCTATGGAAATCGCAATCACTGCCAGATGTGATACAGCCTGGATTCAAACCAGGTGCCTCTTGCACTGAGATGCAGTGCCTTAGACCACTGTGCCACTCCGGAGCCCAAATGTATTACAGGTGACTACCTCATGAAGCTGGTTGAGAGAATGCCAAGAGTGTGCAAAGCTGTCATCAAGGCAAAGGGTGACTACTTTGAAGAATATAAAATCTAAAATATGTTTTGATTTGTTTAACACTTTTTTGGTTACTACATGATTCCATATGTGTTATATCTTCGCTAGTATTCTACAATGTAGAAAATAGTAAAAATGTGACTATTTCCACAATAGTCCAATCATTTCATAAGATATCAAAAACCTCAATCAAGGTAATAATGATAAATGTCAAAGGTTGGAGTTCCCCTTGAATATCTCTCAATCTGGGTTTGGTGAGGCTTTAAAGTGAAGTTCAGACTTTAATTGTATGAATATGCATGACTTGAGTCTGATGCATACAGTGGGGCAAAAAAGTATTTAGTCAGCCACCAATTGTGCATGTTCTCTCACTTAAAAAGATGAGAGAGGCCTGTAATTTTCATCATAGGTACACTTCAACTATGACAGACGAAATGAGAAAAAGAAATCCAGAAAATCACATTGTAGGATTTTTAATTTATTTATTTGCAAATTCTGGTGGAAAATAAGTATTTGGTCAATAACAAAAGTTTATCTCAATACTTTGTTATATACCCTTTGTTGGCAATGACAGAGGTCAAACGTTTTCTGTAAGTCTTCACAAGGTTTTCACACACTGTTGCTGGTATTTTGGCCCATTCCTCCATGCAGATCTCCTCTAGAGCAGTGATGTTTTGGGGCTGTCGCTGGGCAACACGGACTTTCAACTCCCTCCAAAGATTTTCTATGGGGTTGAGATCTGGAGACTGGCTAGGCCACTCCAGGACCTTGAAATGCTTCTTACGAAGCCACTCCTTCGTTGCCCGGGCGGTGTGTTTGGGATCATTGTCATGCTGAAAGACCCAGCCACGTTTCATCTTCAGTGCCCTTGCTGATGGAAGGAGGTTTTCACTCAAAATCTCACGATACATGGCCCCATTCATTCTTTCCTTTACACGGATCAGTCGTCCTGGTCCCTTTGCAGAAAAACAGCTCCAAAGCATGATGTTTCCACCCCCATGCTTCACAGTAGGTATGGTGTTCTTTGGATGCAACTCAGCATTCTTTGTCCTCCAAACACGACGAGTTGAGTTTTTACCAAAAAGTTATATTTTGGTTTCATCTGACCATATGACATTCTCCCAATCCTCATCTGGATCATCCAAATGCTCTCTAGCAAACTTCAGACGGGCCTGAACATGTACTGGCTTAAGCAGGGGACACGTCTGGCACTGCAGGATTTGAGTCCCTGGCGGCGTAGTGTGTTACTGATGGTAGGCTTTGTTACTTTGGTCCCAGCTCTCTGCAGGTCATTCACTAGGTCCCCGTGTGGTTCTGGGATTTTTGCTCACCGTTCTTGTGATCATTTTGACCCCACGGGGAGATCTTATGGAGCCCCAGATCGAGGAAGATTATCAGTGGTCTTGTATGTCTTCCATTTCCTAATAATTGCTCCCACAGTTGATTTCTTCAAACCAAGCTGCTTACCTATTGCAGATTCAGTCTTCCCAACCTGGTGCAGGTCTACAATTTTGTTTCTGGTGTCCTTTGACAGCTCTTTGGTCTTAGCCATAGTGGAGTTTGGAGTGTGACTGTTTGAGGTTGTGGACAGGTGTCTTTTATACTGATAACAAGTTCAAACAGGTGCCATTAATACAGGTAACGAGTGGAGGACAGAGGAGCCTCTTAAAGAAGAAGTTACAGGTCTGTGAGAGCCAGAAATCTTGCTTGTTTGTATGTGACCAAATACTTATTTTCCACCATAATTTGCAAATAAATTCATAAAAAATCCTACAATGTGATTTTCTGGATTTTCTTTCCTCATTTTGTCTGTCATAGTTGAAGTGTACCTATGATGAAAATTACAGGCCTCTCTCATCTTTTTAAGTGAGAGAACTTGCACAATTGGTGGCTGACTAAATACTTTTTTGCCCCACTGTATGTTTACTGTGTTCTAATGTTTTCTTTGTGTTTTGCTTCTAGCTGCACGGTGGAGAGTGCTTGCAGAGGATGATCTGCTTGGAGAGTGACCAGAGCTGTGTGGCGAGCCACACCATACGGATCATGTCTGGGGAGTTTTCATCTAGGCAACCTAGATCCCACAGATCCCTCAACGCTATAGAAAAACAGTAACCCAAAATGAAGGCTCGCAAGCGCTGGAAAAAGTGGTGCTTGAATTATATTTCTGAAGATGTGTGATATTAAAAATAAAAATAATTAAAAGTAATTTATTCATTCATTGATTCAAAATTGTGTTTTAATATACCAGTGACAGTCACTACGGCAAGCTAGCAATGACTAACATTAGCATTCGGTGGGGTGAATAAGAATGCTCAACCTGCAGACCGAGATTCACTGCAACTGACGTCAAAGGCATTGGCATTGCAAGACCTGTCCTGGGAAGTGGGTGGACGGGTCTGCTCGTTTCTGGGGATTTACTGAACCATTACCAGACATATACACATCCGTGTACATCCGCGCACATAAAGTGTTTGTTAGCGGAGATTAACAGGACGTGTGCAAGGCAAAACGCAGCTGGACACATGACTGCAAATTTCAAAAATGTTTAGATTTTCGGAATTGTGCACTAGAATGTTGTACCTTTTCATGCAGTGCATTATGATGACAGACCTTTCTAAAAGCAGTATAAGACCTATAACAAGACTACAGTATGACAGACCTTTCTAAAAGCAGTATAAGACCTATAACAATACTACAGTATGACAGACCTTTCTAAAAGCTGTATAAGACCTATAACAAGACTACAGTATGACAGACCTTTCTAAAAGCAGTATAAGACCTATAGCAAGACTACAGTATGACAGACCTTTCTAAAAGCAGTATAAGACCTATAACAAGACTACAGTATGACAGACCTTGCAGCTGTCCTGCGTTATGAAGAATATATTGTGATCCTCTTCTCAGAGGACAATAGTTTTGTGTCACTCTTAATTGCATACAGTATTGATTTGAGATTACATTTCACACCAGAAATCAAGTTTCCAAAAGGGTTCTTTGGCTGCCCCACATGTTGTCCACCCAATCAAAGGACCAGAGGATAAATCTAGTACTGAAAGCATAAGCTACAGCTAGCTAGCACTGCAGGGCATTACATGAGGTGAGTAGTTGACTCAAAGAGAAAGAAATACAATAATTGAACAGTTTTTAACAACTTAATTTCTTCAAAAATAAAGGAGAAGCAGCAGAGAGCGAGAGAAAGCTAGTTATATTTCACTGTATTTTTTTACTTTCACTTTGCAGCTGGCTATTTTAACCTGAAACACCCGGCTCAAACAGAGAGGAATGCTATTTATGTTAGCTAGCAGACTAAGGCTATTCAACACTGGAACTCTTCCAAGTCAAGGTAAACTTTCAGTTGCATTAATTTATTGCCACCAGGGCCCGCCGGTGTAACTGCTAAACTGCTTGCTGTACACTGTACTGCATGATTGTAGCGGGTTTACTAACGCGTTAGTTCTAGTAGCTACTGTATGTTGACTATGACGCGAGCTGATATGGTGACAACGATGTAGGCTGTGTGTAGCGGTTAACGTTTATGGTATGAAGGTTTGGCTTGGATTATTATTTTTGTTCCTGGTCACAGAGCTGTTGTGTTGTGCTCTGAAGTCCACAAGCGAAGGGAAAAGGTGAGAGGAGGAGAACGCATAGATGCGACAAGGAATTATGCAACGAGCAAAGTGATGATGCTGTTTGTATGTGGATATTACAGTTTTTTACAGTCGCTAGGACACATTTCTCAATACTTAAGTCACTTTTTCAAAACTCTTCACACAGTTCTCCTAACCAACTTTCAGCTCGGCACAGCAGTTCATTTCACATTCAAAATGCACTAAAACTACCAAATCACTTCATACATGTCTCAAATCAACACATTCTTCCACAACACTAGCAAAGGTTGACAGCCAACAAACACACTTTGTCACCCACAAAACAATGACCTAAAAACACTAACAACATGTAGCATTATACAATGTTTTCTTGTGTAAAACAAGGACACATCTCTGTTTATAATTCACTGCAATATATGTTACTGGAATGAATCAGACATGATGCAGAATGCTTCAATATATTTTATGTCTTTTATATATATATTTTTTTTTGCAGTGAGTAATTCCAAAATACAAGAGGTTGTATACACACCATCAACTGATACAGATACAATAGTAATGCTAATCTACTCGGTCTTCTCCATTTGGCCACAGGTTCTCATCCACATCACATCTTATGTCATCTAGGGCAATACACCTAGGAAAGAATCTTCTGGCATGCCTGATCCATCCCTGGCAATCTTCTGCTGATATGTCCAGGCATCCAGCATTCATTGCATCCAGGAGGGACATTTGATCATGTGGATGGTGGTCATAAACCTTCCACCTCCATGAGGAAAGGAATTCCTCTATGGGGTTAAGGAATGGAGAGTAAGGTGGGAGGAAAAGTGACACCATTCTGGGATGGGCTGCAAACCACTCAGTGACTGCACGGGAGTGGTGAAATGCCACATTGTCTCATACAATTATAAATGTTGGCTGATTTCTTCTCTCTGCATCCCTTTCCTCACCTAGCACAACCCTTCCATAGAGATCATGCAGGAACGCAAGGAGACGTTCAGTGTTGTATGGCACAATTAGTGGATTGTGTAACAGCAGTCCATCAGTGGATATTGCTGCGCACATTGTGATGTTGGCACCCCTCTGGCCCGGGACATCCACTGTGGCTCTCTTCCCAATCACATTCCTCCCTCGTCGCCGTGTTTTGGCCAAGTTGAAACCCACCTCATCCACAAAGATGAAAATGTGGGGTGTTTGCCTGCCTTCAATCTCCATGACTCTCTAAAATAAATCCACAAGGCAACATAAGCTGTTACAGTAGTAAACATTACCTAAAAATATCTTTGTGTGTGTTTGGTTTTGTTTAAAAACAGTTCTGTATTTTATTGTGATCTTACCTGGACATATTGGTTCCTGAGTTGCTTGACATGTTCAGAGTTCCTCTCAAAAGGCACAGTGTACAACTGTTTCATCCTGACCTGATGTTTTTTCAGGACTCTAGAAATAGTTGTTATGCTTACACTGTGAATATTTGCAAAAGTAACGTTGTCTGCCAAGACTCTGTCTCGAATCTCAGTGAGTTTTATGCCATTGTTTCTGATGACCATATCAACAATGGCAGTTTCCTGCACATCAGTGAGCATCCTTCCTCTCCCACCTGTGTGAGGTAACCGTTGAGTCCTAAGCAGAAATGCAAAAGCAATTACACACAAGTCTATTTACTTCTGTAATGTGCAACTCAGTCATATGCCCTTGCAGAATACAAGTTACCTGTTGGTTTGCCGGGAAACTCTAACAATAGATGCCACTGTTGAGCGTTGCAAATTTGGCTGCACTCTCTGACCAGCTTCTCTCATTGAGAGACCATGATTTACTACATGATCAATTACAGTAGCTCTGATCTCATCTGAGACTGCAGCTCTTGATCTTCCTCTTATTCTTCTTCCACCACGCATACGTATTCCTCGCCCCCTCCCAGCCACTCTTCTTCCTCTTTCAGCCACTTCTCTATTTCTGGCTGGGTCCATGTTTACATCACAATACAAAACTATTCAGCAGTTGTCTCCTTTTGTAATGAAATTGAAAGAGTAACACCTGTGTAGATGTTCATCTACAATGAGAATCAGCTGTGGTTGGTCCAATTGTCCAATTGTTTTTATAGCATTTAATTTTAAGATTTAAAATATATTTCATTAAAATATTACTGTAGAAATGTAGCAAATTGCTGTCTTATTCAGTTTTGTATTATGTTATTGTTTTGAACATAAGTTTAACAGTTTTGAAAACAGTATATAAGCATGTGCAAATTGGCCTGTAGGTACACAGAGTTTTGGCGGTTGTTGTGTCGATGTTACATTGAACTGGCTGAATGGAATATGAATGACAGTCATCCAACATGCTGTAATAGAAATAAGGCCATGCTCATAATACAATTGTCCTCCCTAATCTTAAACAGCACCGACCCCCACTGGTGTAGGCCTATTGAAACAAACTGACATTCTTAATAATTGGCTATTTCACACATGAATACAGATTCAATATTGAGTTACAGACATTTACAGTACATGACTATAGTACCTAATATTGGTACAGTACCGCAGTATCTTTCTAATGTTGTTTCTTTTGACATTAGTCAATAGGTAATG